>JAJEKV010000138.1:1547335-1671875 GCA_021234155.1 Isoetes taiwanensis | reverse complement strand
CTTGGTTCACCATGTCCATTATTGGGGGCAGTTACATAAATACAATTATAAGTTATAACTTTTCTGGAAGGGAAGATGCTTGCACCTTGACAAATCTTTTTAGTGGAGACCGGTGAGATTATTGTTTGTACTAGATTCCTCATTATTATAATGTGGTGACCTGCCTGACGTTGAAGCATAGAACGTGAAAGGTAATGTTAAGCTGATGAATGCAACATATTTCATTTTACTTTGTGTTATATTATATTTGGGGTTATACATTACGACTTTCTTAGCTGCTGCCATCACCACAAGAAGGATTTACCATTTGAAATTACGTTCTCTATTATGTTGTAATTCTTTTCATGCAATAGCAAAGGACTACACTCTTGTCACCAAGTCCAAATTTGCACAAAAGCATTACATTGTCATTATTATTATTCTAATGTGCACAAGAAGCATCACATTGTCCCTATTGTTATCTAGTGTTGAGTGTTATGCTAAATGTGTATTATAGAAGACTGTTGTGTACCTCTTAGTTACATGCCTTTAGTAATGTTGGAGCTATGTGACTTACATCTAGTAAAATTTTGAACTGCAGATTGTGAAAAACATTCTCTATATATGGCATGAAGTTCTATGATTGAAAGAGAGTCTGGAATTGCCTAGGTCCAGTAGCAAGGTGCATGTTTAAATTGCGAAAGCATCAAGAGGGGCCAAGGTCAGCATATATGCTGAGCAAATCAGATGATGAACTTCAGTTAGGATCTTTTAGTTTACCTAACAATTGATTGTTCAAAGTTCTCTAATTCGCTTCATGTTGAATGTCATTTATAACGGACAAAATTCATACAAATAAAGAAGAGTAAGGTTGAATGTGAAACATCTTTAGAAATGTGATGCTTTCTGGTTTGAACAAATAACAGATATTCTTGAATATTAGAAATATCTTTAGAAATGTTACGCCTTGAACATAGTCAATGCACAATGTTTGTAAAGTCAATGCACAATGTAACATACTAGCCTACAACGTTCACAAAATTCACATTAGGGAATTATTCTGGCATTACTTTTCCACATAGTGAACCTACAATGTTCATAAAGTTCACATTAGGAATAGAATAGAATAGAATAGAATAGAATAGAATAGAATAGAATAGAATAGAATAGAATAGAATAGAATAGAATAGAATAGATTTTTTAGCGTCCACGGAGGCCAATTGGCCTATGGGACCCAAACAAAAGCAACAAGCGCGATTCTTGTGAGGATTAAAAACCCCGCCCGAAGAGGTTTGAGAGGAAAAACCTTAGCGATAATAAATTATCGGGCCCATGACTTGTACAATTGTGTAGAGACGGTTCAATACCGTCGGGAGGATACAATAGAGTCAGTGCATCCATAACCTCTGGAGGTATGACTAACAAACCAAACGGCGTCGTAGTCAATAAGCGATGCAACGCTGGCCGGGCACTAGTGTCGAACATATGGCTCCGGGATATGGGCAACCCGGCCCGGTCACGGAGGGCATGACATTCATCCTCAATGGCTCCACGGTGGCAACAACAGCAAAGCCTTTGCTCTCCGTGCTTCAGGAGCTAGCGTCTGTTTCAATCGCGGGCGATGTGCACCGTCGCGAATGGAAAGCTATAAGTTGCTTCTTCATGGAAATTTGGGTGTACAATCTTGGTGTGGGCCTCACCATTGAGCCTAGGATTGACTTCTAGCTGGCGATAGTGTGCCGAACTTAAACGTCGTCCAGGCAGCATCGCATCCCGGCTACCGCGCGGGAAAAGTAGCATCGTACGACTTAAGTGCCTTGTGATCTTTCTTTGTCCTTACATGTCGCATCGTTTGCACACCCAGTGAGAACCAGCGAGCTTGCTTGTCCTTCAATGAGGATTTGAGGGCATTGGGGACCCATCGCCATAAGCGAAAGCAAAGGTTGAGCAAGCGTGTATCGACCATAGCGACCATATACGGAAGTAAATGATATGGCGTTCCAATGCGGCCCGTTGAAGGGGTAGAAAGCTGTCTCTCAGTAGGAGGACGGTATGGAACTATGGACTTCACCCCAAGGGCTCGTGCCAGAAGACCTTACGCACCTTTCGAGTCATTCTAGGTGTGAGGATATCTTGGACCCCCTGGCCTGCCCCATACAAAGGGGCCGTGACCAAGGCCGAAACAAGTGTGTTGGTGGCCCGGGCATACAACTCTGCATGTTGATGCATGGCATATAATGCTTTCCAACCCACAAGTGACCCGCAGCCTAATGTGACATCCCAATGGGTGGTAGTTGAGAACTCGATCCCCAAGTACTTGTAGGTCGGAGCCACCTCTACATCTTAGGAAAAAGTTCACATTAGGGATTTTCTTTGGCATTCTATCACAAATGTGAACTTGCATACAAAATTAGACGGCAACTAAAAACTTTAGATGTTATAAGTTTATTCCTTATCTTCGTTTAGAAAATAGAAATAGATTAAGGTTTATCAAGCTCAAATTACAAAGTGTGTCCTCCCATTTCATTATTCATGTCTCATTCCTAGCCTGATATAGATGTATAATTATTTAGCATTTTTAGACTAAAACACGACCTTTTTTTTTTGGGGGGACATTTACTAATGGGTAATGTAATGCTTTGACTAACCTCCAGTTGTTTGTCTCTTTTATCAAATGACAAACGCACTGTGCAGTGGCAAATTGGCATTTTAGTAACAAAAGAGCTCACCTGTGTTGGAATATATAATGGAGTGTATTTTAGGGTCTACAAATCATTTCATCCTGAGGCGATATCTGATTCTATTATATGAGCCTATCCTTGGGATGAGTTGTCTCACGTGCTTGATAGTCAAGAGACATTGTGGCCAGTTTGAATCAATGATTCGCATGTGCTTTTCACTTTTCCCCTGGCTAAGATATTATATGTAGAAGAACTGAACATATCACGGGAGCATCCAAAAAAGTACAATATTAGGCCTTTGGTGATGTGTGTCATGTGGAGATGTATATTAGAATTTCCATCATGAACTAAAGTAGGCTAATGAACTAGGACAACATGTTGAGCATAAGTTTTGGATCTGTCTTTCCAATTTTTCGTCTTTGAAGGTAAATTGATTGCCTCCCACATTCTTTATAAAGCATTGTTTTCTCTACTGAAATTCATAAATGCAAAATTTTTTTAAGGCAAAAGGACATGCAAATCATCTTGTGCTCCATTATTGTTTGAATAAGAGACATTTCTCATGTGTTAAGAAAACAAACTAAAGGGTTTTAAGTGGAGGCATTTTCTCGGATGGGGGGCCGAGAAACTAAAAAACGCAAACAAAACCAATTAAGTAATTCACTCTCCATAAACAAAGCGGTAGTATCTGATGAATTTTTATTAATAAAGGTCATCATTACAATGTAGTTTATAGAGGATGGAAAGACCACGACGGACCTCTTATTCCATCCTAAAGGATGTGAATCAAAAATCTAAATATACACAAATGGCCTCCTTTTCTCAGATGGCAAGTCAAGAAACTATAGAATAGAATAGAATAGAACAATGACTTATTATTTATAAATGACGTCTTTACAATGTAATTTACAGTGGTCTAAGAGACCACGGCGGTCATGCTGTCACAGTTACATCATGATGATACACGGTCCACCTGAGTGGAACAACGGACGGAGCATCCTCGGACCTCCATGCTCTCGGAGCAACTTGAAGATGATGAAAAGCTTCATGAGGAGGAGCTTCATGGACGACCATCTGGCCCGCCCAACCGATCTCGCCGCCCTACTCCCACATCCTCTCCTTGCTGGATAAAAAATGCTTCTTCCCCATCCCCCATAGATGTCATGCATTTCTTGTAAGATCCTTTGCGTCATGAAGTTCGGAAATCAACTTTCTTTCATCAGGATCCCTTGCGTTATTGTAATACTTGTGTTTCCTATTGACCGTATCCCAAAGCCCTAGTAAAATGCATTCTCAGCGGGAAGGATGCTAGGCTCCTTGTCACCTAGAAGATTGGAACATCGAAATTAACAATTACAGTCCAGTTAGCAATGACAGTCTAAACAAACAATCACAGTCCAAACAAAATTATAGTTCCATTCAGGTGTTTCATATATTACAATTACACCAGATGGTTCACATATTTGTAGCTTTGAGCAGGAAGGCACTTTCTCGACCTGCGAGTCGAGAAAGTGCCTTGCAACAGTAAACATCCTTTTTTTATATATAAAAACATTACACAATATATATAGAACCATGCAGAGCTGTGTCATTCAGTGGGATCACCATAAAATTTTATGTCCATCGCCCCCATGATGCGTTTGTTCTCCTCGTCAACCTCCTTGAGCTCTGGATAATTTCACAAAACATCCGCCAAAAGAATTAAAAAGGGAACTCAGCCAATACAGGAATCAGTTTAAGTGCAAGCTACTTATCTGTTTCAAACTCCTCAGGGTCATATATTTTGGCAATGATTGCGTTATCGGAGTTGTGATAACACTTGTAGGTGCTATCATCGATGATGATAGTGTTGTGCTTATTGTAATTCTGAAATGCCTCATAGACGCGCTGGAGCTTCTTTATCATTACACGTTTTCCTTTTGTGATTGTAGGAGGCAAATCTGCCACATGATCACACCTTTCACCTTTCACCTTTCAGCCATCGAAGACCAGATTACTACTTCGAAGCCTATCGAAATACTAATCAATAATAGCACGCGATTGCGGTCGAGGATACACCGTCTTAGTTTTGTCTTCTTGGTTGAGGGGTTGTGGCCATATGTTAGAGTAGGTACTGATAATGATGAGATCAGTGAAACAGCAGCAGTGATCATATCTGCTGCAAGTGAAGGATCCAATATATTCATAAGAAATTTGTCTGATTCATCTCCAGAATATATACAAGGGTTTCTAAAAGATCTTCTGCAATCGTCATCAACCATTATAGTATTATGAGCATTGTACTCTGGATACCTTCTCCATACCTTTCTAAGATCTTTAATAAGAAAGGGCTTCTTATGAAAGAGCTTATTGTAGCCCAAGTTTGTGCACTTATGTTGAGTCCATAAAATTTTAAAACCATCATCATTTTGGACAATTTGTTTCAAACAAATCATGAGGGCAGTCTCCGACATTGTGGTCCAAATTCCAACTTCAAGAAACTTCAAAAGTTCATTTATAAATTCTGCACAATCTGGCCTGATTATTATTTTATACTTGTTATACTCTTGGTGCTCACATTTAGAAGTACTCTATTCATGTCAAGGATAATAAGCCTTCTTGTAATAAATGAAGATGTTTGAGGGACACTTTCAACATCTATGAACAAAAAGTCATTAGTGCAACTTCCATGAAATATTAAATACATAAAACTACAATATATTAAAATAGTTTTCAATGCTATAACCCTAACTCGTGATACATTATATTATTTATATTTTATGTATCTCAAACATCATAATTATACATTAGGAAACTTGTAATAGTAAATAGAATCTTAACAATTTAAAGTCAAATATATTGAAAAGTTATCTCCATAGTACTTGTAGCAAAGATCATATTTCTATGAATAAGAAATTGCATTGATTAATTTACATAACTTCCAACATGTGCTTGATGTAACTATTTTAATTTCGTGCATCATAGCCTAAGTTGGACCCATACTCATTAATTTTCCATTCTTTGCTATCTCTCTAACAATTTTCCACTCACTAGGCCCAGAAGACCTCTGAAACTTCGAATTGATTAAAAGATTATCACCTGAGGTTCGTAACGATTTGCCCTTTCTTTGTTTGTCTCTCTGCTCCTGGTTTTTTGTTGGATTAGGATCATGAGATGCCATCAATACTTGACCAGATTTATAGTTTGGATCTTGCGATGATCCACACATGCCATCTCCTTCCATTGCATTACCCTCCATTACATTACCCTCTATTTCTTGTCCAACTATTGGAGTATTTGTTTGCATTTATGATCTTCTTGTCCAACTATTAGAATTTCTTGTTCACCAATTGGATTCTTCAAGTTTTTTATTTAAAGAGCTTTCCATACTATCTCCCAAACCAAACCAAACCAAACCAAACCAAACCAAACCAAAGGGGGCTTAAGGGGGATTTTAATTTAAATGTGTCAAATGCAATGGTTTGTGTTAATAATGTTAGTTGTGTGTTAATGGTTTGTGTTAACTAAAAAATGTTTTGGCCCCTTCGGGGCCTTAAGGATGGTGTAGGGGTGTAGATATAAACATTACCTAATACTCTAATGATGGATGGTATATCATAGCCTCACAAATCTAACAAACTAGAGGTGCTCAAATTATGGAAATGAAAACATTGCATAGAATTAGACATATAATATTATACCAATACCAATATTAATACATGAGGTAGCATGTAATAATAGAATTTATTAATAATGAACAAATCCTTTATTAATAATAATAATTTATTAAATCCTTGTTGTTTTTTCTCCAAGTTGCATACATCCATACATGCATATAGCTTTGGGTTAGGCAACCATTTATAATGGTAGAAAAGACACAAGCTAGTCTCCTGTCTTTTAATACAAAATAAAAAGAGAATTATGAGACTAGGTAGGAACCGCAACAATTGCACGATTGTACAAGAATGACCACAGTCCTCTGTATAGGTTTGCACATAAACTTTTAAAAACCCAGACATACTTCTAAATGATTTATGATAATGGAGCAAATGGAAGGAAAAAAGGAAACAAATTCGCACATGATGCAGGAAAGAGAGCATAAAGTTATACTATTGGCAAATAAACATAGTAGTTTCTAGTTACTATAGAAGATGGTATCATTTCTGTTATCCATCCAACCCTGAATGTGGGAACTGAAAGGCTTTCCACCATATTTCGAGCCACTGCAGCTTGCATGGCAGTGAAAGGGACCTCCTTATTGTGAACAATAAGGGCACCATCTGAAGACACAACCTTAGATCCTACTTTTGCTAAAACTGCTGAAGCAGCAGGGACCAGATCCTTAGGAGATTCAGCTACAGCTGAAGAAACGGTAGGCTTTTTCCCAGCAGTAATTTCAACGTCAGATGCTACAATACGACCATATGGCCCTGAACCAACTAGGTTATTCAAGTCAACCTTGTATTGCTGTTTCCTTGTATTGCACTGGAACCTTGGATGCTGAAAGCATGACAAAACATGCCTTGTAAAGCATGAAATGACATAGGCATTAAACGGTGCAGATCGAAACGTCCTAAAAATGCAGCTGCACGTAGACCTAATCTTCCAGAAGAAACCTAGGCCTGTGCTCCATGCTACCATCTGGAAGAGTACCTGTGTCTGGATCAATCAGCATATGCGGAGGGGGTGGAATCCTTGCACCACCATCCCTATGTCTATCTCTATCCTCTTCATAACTAAGACCATCTTCTTCAGTTAAAGGAATTTGTTTAGTACGACCATCCAGGGGATCCACTTCTCCAATCTCCTTAAAACATTTCGCTACACGCTTCATAATATAGCTCTCTGCAGTCATTGATGGCGGGACTGTTGGAATGTCTAAGGGGCTCAATGACGAATATGGAACACCACTACCTATCTGCATCTTCCTAACCATACCAGGAATAAGACCAGGTGGGAAAAGAGGGTACGGATTCTGATCAACACTTCTTATTGGAGAGATAGATGGTGCTTGAACGGAAGGGACTGTGGGTGCAGGAGGCAAAAAAGGAGGATTTAACGTTGGGTATAAAGGAGGAATGGAGGCCGGAATTACTTGTGGAGCCCCAGAAGGAGGGAAGAGAAGATCAGACGACGAAAATACATTACCCGTAAATGGGGGTGTCTGTTCAGACTGGTCTGCACCTACCTGGTTGATTCGCGCCTGCTCTGGTTGCCAGGGATACCTGGCTTGATTGAAGCCTTGCCAGCAATCTGCAGATTCAATATAATCTGCTCAGGAGTTGCAAGTCGGAAATATTGGCATCTATCAATGGATTAACGTGATGGGTTATCGAATTCAACATCAAACAAACCCTAGCCGTGCCCTAATTCCAGTTGTCTCGAATTTCATGAGAAAAGGGCTTTCATTATAAGCCCCTGGATTTTTTTAATTAAAAGAGGGCTTTCTTTGTAAGCCCTCTAATCTTAACCATTGAGGAGGATGAAACAAAAATTGCACAAATTGCATGCAAAAACTTGGTGCACTCTAGATGTACTGATTAGTATGCCTCGTGCAATACGCCCATGAAATCATATGAAAACCATGCCAAAAAGCGTATAAAATCACAAAAAAAAACCCTGTTATAATGCTAGATATTGATATTGATCCATAAGAACTTGATGATGTGGATGCTGAGTTAGATGATAAAACTTCAAGATGTTCATCCCCTTTGGACTTTGAAGATTCCCTTTGCGGTAATTGACTATGTGAATGTGTTGAACGAGCTGGTATAAATATCTGAAACAAACTTAGTCCTGAAAAAATGCTCACGATCGCCTCAATTGTCGTCTTTTGAGCTATTGATTCTGTGAACACCAAACCTTCTCTATCCATCAACAAAGCCTCTCTTGCAATGTTTCTACCACAGGTGACCTCTACTATTGTCTGGTTAGACTTTGACAAACAGTTTATAAAACGAAGGATAGCACTTCTTGAAATTGTATCCTTTACAATAGGACCAACTTGATCTCTGCCTATCATTGAGTAACTTAAAGGCCACAAATATAGATCTTTTGACGATGTTTCTATCTTTAGGATGTTGGATGCGGGATCATACAACGAAATCTCATCATCATTTTAAAATTCCAAGGACAACGTGTCTTGTACAAGGTTATCCAGATTGCTTTTCCTTGATTTCGAAACAAGTGCAAGCACAACATATGTTTTCACAGATATTATACTTCCTTTATCTTAGCTTGATTCATGGTACCCAAACGCCTATTGGACTTTCCCTTCTAACTTAGTAAGTACATCAATACAGCTTTGTATCTCATATGGCTAAGGAAGAATAAGAAAGAGTATGATTCCTGCGTACACAAAAGAATCAAACATTCTTAGAAAATAAAGAGAATAGAAAGAAGTTGCCAATTATTTTTACAAAAAGGAATGAAAAACATACAAAACATATCTAACTTCCAACACGTGTTGGAAGATAACAACTTGGAAGCTTTGAGAAAACGATGACAAAAGCATGACACACATAATGCCTACTAGCACTAAATTACAAAAAGATTATCTTTCAACATGTGTTGGAAGTTACTTAAGAAGAAAATTTTGAAAAAGAAGGTAAAAAGTGCCTATGATATGTTATATATTGAAAGTTACTCTACATGAAAGTTTCTAGCCAATGTGTTAGAGCTGAAATTCATGGGAGTTACTAGCATTATTGAGCTTCTAACGCGTGTTGGAAGTTGAAAGATACACTACATAAGAGGTGACCGAATGAAGCAATGCTAAAATTGAAGAGCACATGTCTTATTATATGGTAGATTTCCAACGTGAGTTGGAAGTTGCACTAGATGGAAGGCACTAGCACAATCCAATGCATACAACCCTTTATTTGACTTCCAACACATGTTGGAGGTATAGGCAAGAACATTCTAGAAAATAAAGAAAATGAAAACTCTACAATTCTATTATAAAAGTTTCAAATAGAAAAGCATTGACAATTACCTCAGCATTGATATCTGTTATCGAACCCAATAACATCTTGAAGTTATCCTTTTGCCAGCCACCATCCGTATGTGTGACAATTAAGCATATGGACCTATTGCTTTCAGTATGTTTTACTTCATTAACTTTACTGGCCCTCGATCCCACATCATACACCATGACCACATTATGCTTTCTCAAATTTGAATGCCCATGATCTTTATCCCACAAACTCTCCAATTGATAACTTTCCCATGCTGGAATTTGCGAGTTTGCTTGGCGACTGTTCAGTTGGGCTTTACACCAACTTTCACAATAGCTTCTGAGCTCATTCCATGATGCACGAATACTCGGGCTTTCATTCAGTATTCTTTGAATTGTCAAACTAGAAAGACGGGTGTATTTCCTCAAGTGTTGAACAACAACTTCCTTCAATATCCTGCTTTAAATTATCTGTAACTCTTGAAAGCTAAGAACATTTGTTCCTTTCACCCAAGCAATTGTCCCCCTAATTAGAGCATCTGTTGTTTTTTTCCATTTCATTGGGCTTCAATTGGATTGTATAACGAAATAATGACATAGAAATTTCCTTGCCACTTTTAGGCTCTCCAGGCAACTTCCCTCATTAAACATCTCCATAGCTGTAATCCACTTATCAAATATTTTTCTTTCCGGCGTTATGAGATTGTGGATCTCATTTACTGAACTTTTGCCAAAAGTGAGCTTTACGACTTCCTCATAATTCTGAAATAAAATATAAAACATTTAATAGATTAGATGGGAAGGAATCACATCTAATGTGTGTTGGAAGTTAAAAGACATTGTTACAACCTTAAATTCCTTCGGGGTAGATTTTCCTTGTTCAGCCCTTGGAGGACAATTCATAATCTTCCATTGAGCCCTCGCTTGCTCTACTTTATCTTGGAATGGAGATACAAATCTATTTTTTTCATGTTTCAGGTTAGTTTGTGCAGATATTTTCATCAATTTCAACGTAGGAGTCTCATGTGAAAGAATTCGTACTGCACGCATTCTCCACTTTGCTTTAAACTCATCACTTTTTTTAGAAAGCATCCGCATCGCCATCATTGAGTGTTGACCCGCAAATGACAACAAATTTAATATTATCATTATACACTTCACTCAAATTTTTTATTTCATGAGGTTTGATTGTATGTGGATCAATTGTGAGTAAGTCAGCTACCTCTATAGAAGGATGTTCCATCATTTGCTTTTTCAACCATTCCACATGTTTTCAATTTAACTTCCTATAGTTCCACTGAGCAAACTCTGGCTTACTTTTGATATCCGGAACTATGCAATTCTCAACCCTTATCATCAAAGGATTGGTAAAACCAAAAACATAGTATTTTTGAAACTCAGATAAAGCTTCCTCTGTTGTTGGTACATGTTTCTTTCCCTTTCTCTTTTTGGATGGGCTTTCCAACATTCCCTATCTAGTTCATCAATATCCCTTTTCTTCCTTGGCTTTTCTAATACCATGGAAGCACTTTCTTTTTGATAAACAACGATCTGTTTATTCGTATCGGCCATCTGCTCAGAAGATTCGTCAACAGCACCCTTTGTACTTTTAGTTCTTCTCCTTGGACCACCATTCTTATCTATTTTCCTCTTATCATTTTCGCTCTCATCTTTTGTACCCTTCTTCGTACTTTTTCTTTTCTTCATAAGATTTTTACAACTTATAGCACCTGGGGGAAATTTTTTTTATTGTATTTTGTATAAATTTTTGACGTTGTCTCTTCCTTTGACAATCTTGTGCAAACAATGGTCAAAGAATATGTGATATCCCCAATGCTACAAATCCCAGCCTTCTCAGCATTTGTGTAATCTGGCAATTTCAACCCATATCGCCTACAACTTATATTCACGTCATCTGATTTTGTCATACAAGAGACGTCAAAATTCTCGAAGGATACAACAAACCCTTTAATACTTGCATCATTAATATCCTCAGTAACAGCCACAAGCATCGAATTTCCATCTTCTCCAGGAACTTCATCAATTTTTAGCAAGATGCCATATACATGTTTCTCATCGTCTAGTAAACAAATTTCATTGTAGGCAGTGTAACCTTGTATGACCTCAAAACACCACATTCGACCCAAGAGATCTTTGCATTCTTGGTAATGCACAGGTTGCAAGTCTTCCAGAGATGAAGCTCTTAGTCTTTGCTCCATTATAATAATTCAACGTGCATGCATTAGGCTCATAGGCATTAGGCTTCATGCATAACAATTGTAAGTTCAAAATAAATATAATTGATCATTGTATGCACTACAAAATGGCCATGTTATCTTGCACACTTCCAACAAGCGTTAGAAGCTACTGATATGATTTAAGGAAACTTAAAGGTAATAACCACTTGTTCAACAGTTTAAGAGATAGAAAACAGAAGAGATAATAACTAGATTCTTATATCAGCTCTTCTCAAGAGCGATTGTACAAGGTTTCCACAACCAGGGGTTGGAGCATCCAGTTTCCATCCAACCGGGTCCAGAAAAACTAAGGCAATTCCAAGGGATTTAGGAAAAGGAAAGATCAAGGCTTTTTCCTTCAACACATGATCTTCCCCAAAATACAATGGCATAAGGCTTTGATATGCTTAGGCAAGAAGAACTGTCAAGAATAGGCTCGATTCAATCTTGATTTGTTCAAAAGAACAAAGCTCTTAAGATCGACTCCCAAACTGTTTAGAGTCCCCGCAGATCGAATTTAAGAAGCAACACCCGTAAACCAGAATCTCTTATAACTCCTTTTGCTCAATCGGCTAGCAATTGATGCGGATTCAATGGCGGGAGCGGAAGCTAGTTTGATGATGCCGCAAAATGATGGCGGAAGTCACGCTTTCACGGATTTGAGGATGCACCCGTGGCCCGATTCATTGATGCGAAATTGCTATCGAGTTTTTCGCTTCCTTAATGTGCATGACCACTGCTATAACAGTTTGGTTCTCTCTTTTGTTTAAGGCCACATTCTGTTCTATTCGTAAGCCTTTTTGCTAAAATATAGTTGCATGAACTTCCCTTTAAAATATCGCACCCTTTTTGACAAAGATAGTTGCATGTGCCTTTTCTCATAAAATATCATCCCTTAGCTATGGAAAATATAGTTGTATGTAGAATATTTCGCCCTTATTCTTTTGCCTTACAACCATTAGTTTCCATGTGCCCTATTGCCTTAATCTTCTGGACCACTCCCCCTAGCATGCTCCATATCAGCTACTTAGAAAACAATATTTTCACAAAAGGTCTTGGCAAAATGATATATGTATTGGAGCTACTAGTGCTAGATTACAAGACTTTTAACTTCCAACACGCGTTAGAAGTTCCTTAAGAAGAAAGGTTTGCCCAACAAAATATTGCTCAGTGTTGGAAAATATAAGAACATCTAGAAAGCCATCACAAGTGATGCTACTAGCACTGAAGTACAGGATAGTTAACTTCAAACACGTGTTGGAAGTAGGAAGCTTTCAAAAAGACAAGAGAAGTGGCGTAAGACTCATCGGAACTACTAGCACGAAAGTACAAAACAAAAGAGTTGACTTCCAACACGTATCTGAAGATACAAGTGCTGGCATCAGCATAAACAATCACAAATGAAGCATGACACTCAGGCCACTAGCTCGACGTCTAACTTCCAACATGTGTTGAAAGAATATGACGTAAAGGACATGAAGAAAACAATCACAAATGAAGCATCACACTCGTGGCAGCTTCTTGGAAAGCAGGACAAATGCATAACAAACATAAGCATTACAAACATGGCTACCAGCACCGAAGTAACTTCCAACACGTGTTGGAAGTTACTTACGAATAAAGATTGGAAGATGACCTTGACTTTATATGCTAAATGTTGGAATCTAGAATCCGCAATAGATGGGAGTTTCTAGAAAACCATGGACAAAAGCAAAACACACAAGAAGGCTACTAGCAATAAAGACATCCAACATGTATTGGAAGTTACTTGAGAATAACGATTCGAACAATAGAACCTTAATTTTACATGCTAAATGTTGAAGTAATAATACGGCAGCTTCTAAAAACAAGACAGAAGCATGACATACATGAAGGCTATTAGCACCTAAGTAACTTCCAACACGTGTTGGAGGTTACTGAAGTATATGGTGGTCCTTAAGTTTAAAATTTAAACATTGAAAATTACACGAGATAGGAATTTCTAGCCAATGTGTTAGTATCTACACTTTCAATACATATTCAAAATGAAGCCACTCTACTTTCATTCATATATAAAGCAGTGACAATTTTCCAAACTTTTCCTATTTATTTGATGCTATTTATTTGAGACAAGCTCCTGCTGACACGTGGTGGTCAATTCCTTTAAGCTCCAACCCAACCAAGCGAACCAGTTCGAGAAAAAAACTGATGTACGCATGTGACGTCATATACATTGCTTCTCTTCAAAGGCAAGATTCCGCTCTGCTTTTCCAGTTCCTCTCCCCCATTCCGGCGAGCAGCGAGCTCTGCAATTTTAACGCAACAATGCCATCGCAACTAGATGCCTGGATGTTGGCGATGGCAGAGACCTCAAGTTTTCTCTGTGTGGCAGCGATCAGGTATTACATGTGGGCAATCTGGCATAGCCGAGTTTCATTCTTTTAAATAACAGAGCATTTCATCATAGGAGCATGTGTTTCAGAGGGAAGGACAGGTTGGCCTAGAGCCCTTCAAGGTTGATAAACAAAGGCCGTTTTCTTAAAGGCCGTTTTGCCATCAGGCTTGAGGGAAACAGGTCCTCGTTCCGGTATTGGCCTATGATTTACAGCCTATTCGTGTCAATGGGCTGGCAAAAGAAATCTCAGAAGCTAACTTTCGATCTGCCTGCTTACCATATGTACTAAAACTAAAGCTAGAGGATGCTTCATCGGTGAGTATTTTTCTTGCAGCTTCACATCTGAGCAATGCTTGGAACTGTTAATGCATCAAATCTGCCATGAATGATCCTGTTCTTCTGGAGCTTTTGTGGTGCGTTCACAGGGTCTGGGTTTGTCCTTTCAAATTTTCCGTCATTTCTTTTTGCAGACAATCTCGCCCTTCTTGCTTTTTTACGTGGCAATAAATTCTAGGGTAAGAGCATGCTAGGGTCTACATGTTTTGGAAACTACCTGGAAAATACTCTGGGTAGTCAAAGATGATGATATATTTGGGTTCTTAACATCTTGTTGACATCACAAGGTACCTTACAACATGTATGTACTACTACTCTTGAACATAACACAATTTCTTTTAGTCAAGCTTGTAGTCTAGGTACTTTAAAATACAATTATGTACTTGCATAGAAGTACACAGAAAAGTACCTTTTTGGTAATTTTTTATGTAGGCCCTAGCATGCTTTCACCCTCTAAGATCTCCCATCCGAAGCTAAAACTTCCTCAATTGGGGGCGCCCAAACATTGAATTGTGATCTGCCATTCTAGTGCGATGTTGTGCAGAAGCTAACACAAGGTTACAAGGAACACATGGTTGATGTTCATGCAGCATGGGGAAGTTCCCTCATCAAATCTTTCCGTATATTGCCATAGAAGATCAAGGATTCATCAGCCCCCTATGAGTTTGGCAGGATAGCAGCATGCCCAATTGCTCAGATAGATCAGGACTTCAGATTTGGGATTCTCAAGGACGCTGGTTTCTTGCTGATTGCTGATTGTGGTCTTGGCCTACAAGATATTGTTCTTCATTTGGGGCATTTCCTGTACCAAGTAACTGCAGGGTATTTGAGTGCCTCGTTCTACAGATTTGAAATTGGGAGCACAAGTTCTAGCAGTCATAATGCATATGGTAAATGCTCAGTTGCATATATGCCAAAAGCTAGTCGTTACATGCACTACCAGACAATCTTAGCAGCTGGTAGAATGATGATTTCAGCAAACAATTAGTGTTCATATGAAATTACCAACGTGGAAGTCTCTGTTTAATTTATTAACTGCTTTTGATGTATACAAGTTTTATTGTTGTGTTTTCTATATCTGTTCCATTTTTATGTTTCTCATTATTATGCGTGAAGATGAGCTAGCGACAATTTCATTACTCTGATCTTCTAAAGTTCCTGATGTAGGGCCTCAAAAACAAAAGAACAGGTCATCACTCATCACTGGCAGAAACAGACACCAATTTTTGTGAATGCAATAATAATTAATAAAGCTTTTAATGTATGAATGTTGTCTTATGTTTAAAACAAAATTGGGAACTTGTGATTGTCGATCAGTAAGCAGGTTCTAGCACATGGATACGGGATGATGATGAGACACTCCTTTTTTCTGATATCTCAGTGAAGAGAAATGCTCTTTTGATTTAATGCAAAACATCTTCCGTAACAAGTCGTTATGATCAATATTCTTCTATTGTGCAGGTACTAAAGACAAAGCAACAAAATGCAGGTTCAAATTCTGCATGTTCCAGCATGCATAGACGAGTTGGGGAAGAGAAACGTTCGCGGCGGCCTGGCCGCCGCGATAAGTTTCTTGTAGACGTAAGTAATAGAACCTATAAAATAAAACATGTGGATCAAATACTCTTATTTAAGGCTACACTTCCAAGGATGAGGACCTTGAATACTTTCTAGCACAAGGTACAAGACATTCCTATACGATTGAGTGTAATAATGCGATCTTGGTGCAATAAGCTATCTATCTCGGGAAAAAAAATTGGAGCTATGGAGCATTCAAATAAACATTTAATTAACCTCATGTACAAGCTACTAAAACAAGCACTTATTAAAATAACATTCGAACTTCTAGAAAAATGATATTTTTGATGGACCAACAAAAACAATGGGAGCTATCAACCTTTTAGATAAACATTCGATGATGCACACTCAAAATGCAAAAGCACAAATTAAAATAACATTCTAACTTCCAAATGAAATTTAAAGAAAAACTGTTTCCTAGAAAAAAAATCACCAATTTTTAGCAGGGTTGCCTAACCCCCCCTGCCCACTTTCCTGCGTTCTGAGCTATGCCACATGTCCTGCCACGTCAGCTGTTTTCTTTCTTAGCCATCCGATTCTTTATTTTCTGATCGTAGGGTCAGGAAAATTAGAAAAGCAAGTATTTGCCTGCGGAGTATTCGACCTCTCCGTTATTTCGATCTCGTCCTTTCGGATTTCACTGCCATTCTAATCTCCACCTTCTCTGTTCTCTTCTATTTCGCCATGGCCAAGCCAAGCCAAGCTTTTCGAGATCTACCAAGCTTTCGTGGTGGCCATAGCCAAGCTTTTAAGGTCGCCAGTATTTAGTCTTACCCTAATTTCAGTTTTTACAGCAGCCTACAATGAGGCTGTAGTGAGGTTGAAATTTTTGTCTAATTCCCCAGTGCTGCAGGTGGACCCTTTAACTCACCAGTTGACTGCCATCGCCCTTGCACTTCTCTTAGTTTTTCGGACAAACTCATCCTATGCAAGATTTGATGAGGCAAGGAAAGCATGGGGATTAGAAACTAATAGGAGCAGGGACTTGACAAGGCAAGCTCTTTCCTGGATTCAGCACCCAGAGGATGCAGATAAGCCTAAGCTTATTCTGACCCAAGGCTTTGCTTGTATTTTCCATGGTTGTAGATATAGCAAGGAAGCCAAAAATTGTTGGCAGCTGATGCATGCTGCAGAAATGGCTTTGGCATGGTGCTCTACGTGTTAAGACAACTGCTCAAAAACGTCATTTTTGCCGGACTTCAGTGTTGTCTGAGCAGCAAGAGAATGTGAAATAGTCCAGGTTATGTCTTCATTCGTCGAATAGTTTTGTCCTCACACTGTCAAGCATTGCAAGGATGCACCATTTTCACATATCCGTGAAGCCCCAACTGAGCTCGATTGCCAGAAGAGCCCCATATTCCAAGTCATCTCCTTCCTTATTGGTTTGGGTGCATATTCACACGGGGGGTTACTCCAGACATCGAGAGCTGTCGGATAGGCATATTTGCCCTATATTCCTTGATCTGGACCGTACATAGCGATCCTCGTTTGTGGGTTATGCATGTACAAGTTTTTGTATACTATATATTGAGTTTTGCAAAATACTATAAGGTTTAAGGGAATGTACTTAATGGTGTTAATTTTGTACATGTATTGTAAGTTTTTAGGGGCTCTCGCTGCCCTACGTAACCCCCCGTGTGAATATGCACCCAAACCAAAGGGGGTTTTAGGGGGATGTTAATTTAAATGTATTGGATGTAATGGTTTGTGTTAATTAATATTGATTGTAGTGATGTGTTGGTTGTTATTATGCTATATATTACTAAAAAAATTTTGGGCCCTTCGGACCCTAATAAAGGCCTTTGGGCATTAAGGATGAACTTCACGTACCAACTTTAACACTTATGCATGTAATACCACGAGAAACACTTGTAATCTAATTACACCACAAACTCTCTGCATTTTATAGTGAGGATGAACAACCCAAAATTGACCAAATGCAGCAAATTTATTTACCATTTATGTTCCTGCGAAATAAAATTGAATCAAATAAAAGCTTTTGACATTGATATGCTCTACAATAATGTTTTATTCACAAACCATTGCATGAACATCAACGTTATCTGCAGTAACAATTGGTGAGGTTCATTAAGAACCAGTAATACTTTCTCACGGGTTGCCTGGCTTTGGTTTAACAAGTGAAGAGAATCAGCCAGTTTGGTGATGTGGAGTAGGTCTCCTGTAACGGTCGGTGAAGCAAGATCAAGAGTAGAGGTTTTGAAGCAAGCTTGCTCTGTTAGCGTTCCACATATTGTTACTTCAGCTACAGCTATTCCTCTTTCACAATGAAACTATTGTTTAACAATCCATGTGATTTTGGATGGTCCATCTCTAGCTTAAAGATAATGCATGACTCACTTTTACGGTTCGATTAAAGTTCCAAACCTACAATATAAATGCATTCTTGTGGCCCTTTGTTTGACTAATCGCATGCATGATTGAAAAAAGGCGTGGAATAATCCGCATGTTGTGTGCACAAGAATCCGTTTGTTGATTGAAGCTAAATCTTTGGCTGCTATGAACAATCGACAGGGCGGGAATATCCAAGAGTTGAAAGCAAGCAGAGGGCCTAAACTCTAAACTCTTTTTGAATCTGCAAGCAAATCTTAGAATAGCTAAAGGGAAGGGAGACAAAGGCGAGTTTTGCAGCACTACATTGTAGAACCGGAAAACAATACCTTTAAAAAAACCGTTAAGCGAAGAAACATTAAAAACAAATACCTTTGTAAGTGTGAGCAAAAAATCCACATCGTGGTAGCAAAAATCCACTCCGGCAACAAGAATCCAAGAGGGCAAGAACACATGCGCATGCACACATGCACACACACACATGAACTTGCACTTGCACATGCACAGTACACATGCACATGCATACACATGCACATGCACGTGCACATGCACATGCATACACATGCGCAGTGTTCATGCACAAAGACATGCAGAGAAAGACAACAACCCTCGGATTGTTCCAACCAACGAAAATCAATGGCCCATAAAGGGTGCACTCTAGAAATACTATTTAGTACACCTCAACGAATACAACAATGAAATCATAGAAAAACCATGTGAAAAAACGTATAAAAATCTAAAAGTAACCCCCTGTTATTATGCTAGATATTTGAGTAAGTTCTTGGGCTCTAATCAATTGGACTATCATTTAGTAACAAGTTTTTGATTCTGCAAATCTCTGTTTCATGCACATATTTACAGTGAAAGATGGGTCTCAACTTTGTCCGTATTGCAGTCAGCCATTTAGACGTACACTGTTTCACCTTTTAAATTCTTTTACACTAGAAAGGTTATATGGCTTCCATGTTTTGCTTCCTTGTCATTTATGAACTTTTAGTTGAGATCTGCTCTCTCATTCTGACCTGTCAACCTCATTGCTTTCCGTAGTTTCTCGCTAATGCTTATTTTGGGGATGGAGCTTATCTTTGGAACATCTATATTGAATAGTGCCATTGCAATGCAACTCCAATCTCACGATTGTTCTCCAATAAATGATCGCTATCCATCATGATATCTATTAATTGTATGGATAAATGTTGCATGATATCTACTTGATCCGATTGTCATGACAACGAGCTGTTGTTGCTAGGATGCCAACTCCAAAATCATCCCTTGTCCTAACCGGCGGACCTTGCTTTCAGTGATCTGTAACCTGCAAAATTGTTATTTTCCTACTTTAGCTTTCAGTGATCTGTAATGACAATCAAATAATGCAGAGAATAATAGTGTTATGGGACTAAGCTTATTTATAAGGTTGATGTACATTCTTGGACAATTGCGACTTTTCCATTGGGATGAGGTCGTTGTTCTGCATATTAGTTTATCGACAGACTTTTCTACTCACCCACAGCCTCAAAGACAGCATTAGTTTGCAAACACAAGTCAAGTAGTCACATAAACTTTTACATTTGATCATTTTCTTTAACTGTTCTTATGATCATGCTCTTCACTGATTATATTTTGCATCAGAAGGCATTCTGATCAAGGATCCTTTCTGACACAGTTGAGAGAAAACAGTTTGTAAGAGATGGACCTCATTTTTCAAGCCGTACCAGCTCCAGGCAGGACTTTGTGGTTTTGGTCAACCATCATCTCCCAACAGCAGGAATGAAGGTAAATCTCAGTTAGTGCTTAAATACATGAGTCTGAAAGTTCACAGCTCATTGCAATTTTTGTGGGACTTTATCTTGCTTTGCTATAATTTAAATGCATGGAAGCATCGTTCTATAGGTGTTTCATCTATTTGGCATCTTCGAGGCATTTTATTCAGTCTTGTAAGTTTGCATTTTCAGAACGTTTCCACAATTTATATTCAGTCCTTACATTTACTTGCTTTATTTCAGGGTCCTATTTATAATATACGCAAGTTCAAAACAAGCTCCAATGGACCAACCATGGCAAGGCCGACGCCTATATTGGTTCCTGGTGGTTCAACAACTTCTAATACCACAATGATTGGTTATCCAGTCTTCCCTAATGTTCACATGGGGAATACTTTCTCATATGCTCATGGCGAACCTCTTACTATTTCAAGAATAGATGCTGGAAACATTAGCAGCTCAGACAAGCAAATAAATGCTGGTTATGAATCTCAAAGTAATGGGATGCCAAAAGGTTCACCTACCCGTGTGGTAGATGGCATACAGTCTGTCCCTTTGCATATGAACACTCAAATTGAACACCACTTTAAATTCAACAGCTGCTAATGATTTGCCCTGCAATTAGATTTGATGAGCCCCGAGGAGTTCATGAGAAATAGACTCTAAATCATAACATGTTCTTTTCTCAAGAATATCAACAAATAAAATTTTGGAAAACTGTTTCTAAAAGAGGTTTGTCCTCTTGTTCATAGAATAATTCTACATTGATCATGTGTGATCTAACTAGAGCAACGTTTGCTTGGATGTTTTGTTGTCCTAATGGAGGTAACACAAAAGTCATTCAAGGAATATGCATGATCTAACTAGAGCAACGTTTGCTTGGATGTTTTGTTGTCCTAATGGAGGTAACACAAAAGTCATTCAAGGAACATGCATGCTAAAATATCACGAAAACATGGGATGTTCCTTGCAGAATATTAGCGTTCCATTGGACTAGGCTTGCCATTGTAGGTCTCAGCTGATATCGGTGAACAAACTAGCACACATTCATATTTTATAATTTTTTCCTTTGCCTCAACCCTGCCCTTCTGCTAGTTGTATTTTTGGGTTGCCCCTAGGGGGCAAACCCTTGTTTATGTGGGGTTTTGGCATATCCTCGGTATATGCCAGAATATCCTAGGTATATGCTGGTGACTGCTCCAAACCTCCTATTTCCTGTAAACTCTCGGTCAGATGTAAAGAACTCCACGACTCCTTGCAACCGGGTAACTGGCAAGGCAGGGATCGGCCATCAGAGATCGAGAAAGCGATATGGAAGCAGCTCTTATTGGCAATTGCCTTCTTTTGGGTTTGGATCCTTCGATCTTAGGTCAGGGTGTTGGCGCAGGAAAGGCTGGATTGTTTCGCCATTTTAATCCTAGAGTTGGCAAGGCACTTTTGCATTTTCTGCTTTCATCTCTGCGTGGTCGATCACAAGCAGCGAAGAGTATAAATGCTGAGATTTGGTCGAGCGTCACATACATGTTTGCTATGGATCTAACGCTTAGTGCTGCAATTGATATGAGCAAATATTTGTGTTGCTGATATCAAGGTGCATCAGTTTTCTTAGTTAATCACCTTTCGTCTGGATAGTCAGCAGGTATGTAATTAGTCTGAGCAGAATATTTGCTCGATCCTTTTTCTCGACAGATTTTAACTTATGTAACCTTTGTCCTTCATCTTCGTATGGGTGCTAAGTTGGAGCATCTACCATATGTAAGAGCATACTCTTGCCCACCTAAATTTCGGAAAGCTTTTATGGAAACCCCTTGCATGGTCTCTAATATAACCACATTATTCAAGGGCATTCTTCATGCTTCATTCTTTATTGATCTTGCCAGTTTCTCTGATGCTTTGCAAGGTTTGTATGCATAATGGCAGGCTTTCTTGTGTTTGTTATTGTTGTTGTTGTTGATTAGCTTCCGAACTGAAACCATATGGCTTTTCAGCTGTTATGAGTTCATTGAAGCGGGTAGCTGACATTAAGGTTCAGTTGCAAGACAAGGCATTAAATTGGAAGCAAAGGCCTAAAGAACTTGCAGTTACAAAGAAGCATAGAAGCATCTTATCCTGCAGAAGGTGATTTGTGAGAAAAACTTTTGCACGTGGTAATGTGTAATTTTTTTCCTCAAGTTTCACATGCTTTTTAAGGGTCTGAGAGATGCAGGCTTATGTGAGACAGGTAAACATGGGCAACCTGCACAATGAAATGGCCAGTTCAGTGATGGAGATGGTATTCCAGCTGGTAGACAAATCCTTCATAGCACAAGCGTTTCACCAAGGCCCCTGACTTCAGAGTATGCCTGAAGCTGAAGGACGGGATTGGAAAGGTGAGCTTTCATATCATACAATGATGCCTGTGCATTACTTGCTTGAGCCACCACTGCTATGGCATTTAAAGAACACAAAGCCTATAGAAGTAGAAAAAAGAAACGTGTCGCATTCATCTATCGATTTGTAGACGTTATGGTTCAGTCATTTTTTATAACATACTACTTTCTCACAGGCTAGCCAAATGAATTCAAGGGATTGAAATGTTACATTTTTCATGTAGGCATCTTTCCGCTTGGGATGGGATTTTGACAGGGAGAAGCACAGGCAACACAAACATGAAATTGTTTCTTATGAATGCGGCAATATTACTGCTGCAACTCGTACCAGCAAGCAGGTTGGTTGTCTTGTTATGATTAACTTTTCCTACTCACATTAGAAGCAATAGCCCAAAAAAAAGAAATTATTATTAATTCTAGGTCACTTTTGCATGAACATGTCTAGTTTAAAGCAGAATTTTGTAAGCAATCATCAAATCTAGCATATGCAGGTCGATCTACCCATATTGAATTGATGTTTTTTATAATCTCAAAGTACAATCAAGAGACTCTAAGGAGGGTTTAACTGGTTAGGAGGAAAACCTAGGAACTACTTAATTTTGCTAGTTTACTTGTTTCTATTTTTTTTATATTGGGATCATTGCATTATATTAGCTACAGTACTCTAAAGCAATGCATTTATAGAATTGTTTTTGAACAGGTAAAGACAGTCCTTATCTACCTAAATCGTTGGCTTTGGGCCTTGCCGGTGCATACTCAATTGGAAAACGTGAACTAAAAAGCGTTCAGATATATTATCATCTCCTAGATATCCTGGAAGAATCAAAGGGCCTTGAAGATCAATCTTTAATTATTCCACTGTCCCATCTTGGACATATGCTGGTGTGGAAAACAAAGTGGCTGAAGCTGAGCATTGTTTAAACAGGTATTCTTTATAATTACTTTTTGGTTTTACTCTAAATTAATTTCGTGAGCAAAGTATTTTTATTAAGCTTCATCTTTCTTGCAGGGGCCGAAGCCTTATTGAAAGGTTATATGGAGCGAAAGATTGTAGATATGGTTTTATTATCTGTGCTCTTGCACGAATTAAACATACAGAAGGTAATAAGCAGAGTAAAATCCTACTATCGCAGCTGATTCCTTCTGTATTGCAGTTGCATTATTCAAGCATGCCAATATCGCTAGCAGCTTGGGGATAGAAAATTGAGTCTGCTAATTTTGCTGCCCTCATCTATGTTAAATATGGCCTGAGGGAGAATGGTATAATAGTTGGCATCTTTTACATGGATGCATGTCACATGTAGGGTTTCTCCTTCTGGTCGTCATACATGCATGAGTCAAGGATTGGATTTGTCAATGTGAGATTCACTTAATATTTATTTCTAGGTGATTTTGACGCTACCATTGAGCTGTTTCAGAGAGGTCTGAAGATATCCTGTTTGGTCTACACCAATGACTTTGCTTAGGATGCTGCATGGAAAATTGTTTGAACTAGATAAGATTTTCAAGGCAGGAAGATGGACCTCCATAAACTTTGCAAAAACATAGTCCTACATTTGCAAACAAAAAGACCACGAGCTGAATCATCCATCGTCACTCTAAACTACTTAGCTGCATCTGACAATGGTATTGTCATGTAAGGAACGCCTCCAGATGGACTCTACGCTCTGTTTGTTGAAGGCCAGTGCATTATAATGTCTGTCAATAGATCTGCTCGTCGGTAATTTGTTCTGCCAGTAATTTGGCAAAGCTGAACAAAGGGAGTGTGAAACATTTAGAGTTCTGTTTATTAGCTCACCTTGGTTTTATAGCACAAAAATAATATACATGCATCTTTCCGGTGCATAAATTTTATATTTGGTTAGGAAAATTGACAATTCTGCTTATTTAGGCTTTTAATATGTTGTCTTCTTTCTTATGCTGTTTTTTCTGCTTTATGTGCTTTAGCAATTTAAATTATTTCTTACATTTTTATTACGTGAAAAGATGTCTATGATGGTTACTGATTCTCATCTATTGATTTTTCAGAGTGCCATCTTTCTTTGGTTAATATTATCTGGTTGGCTATTTAGAATAGCCTTTTTCTCGATGCTATGGCTTGTAAACCAAGTTATCTAAGGTGCGTAGTTTCGTTGAAGAAGTATCAAGTATGGGCTGTCCTTATTTTGTATTTGCTTTCCCTTGCTGCCCTATGCAATAAACATGACTCTCCACATATTATTCTTTACAGGTTCGACTATACATCACCCAATCTCTCAATCAAATTTTCTAGGAGCTGTTCACATAAACTTTCGGCTTCAAGAAGTCCAGGTTAGTGTCATAATGCTGGTACTTTACAGTGTCATTTCTTAAAACATGCTCAAAACCAAACCACTGCAACCAAACCAAACCAAAGCACTGCATGACTATGTCACGAAATACCTAACATTCAAATTCACGAGCAAATGCAACTCTAGCAAGCAAAACCCAAAACCAAATTAGAGAAGAAACCTTCGAAATCTCACGCCCCAACTCTTAGTTAGGCTATAACATTATCAAATTCAAAGACAAATCCAATACGTAACTTAAAGGATAAAGATTTGCTTATATTAACAGCAGCTAAATTTGCAAAAGGACACTAAATTCCTCCACACATTGCCACCTTCAAGTGAACACTATATATGCTCGTCTATGGTCGCTCCAGTAGCAATGGCCGATGTCGCAAAAGGCAGGCTTGAAGTTTGTCCAGATATGGTCAAGCAGTGCCGCGGAGCGCGTGGCGGCATTCACTTGTTGGAGATAGCCGGGCATCATGGCCTGTAATGCCGCGATGATGTTGTTTTGTCGCAGGGCATCTATGTTGAAATCTCCCATGAGGACAGTCCTAGCAGCATTGGCTCCAAGCGTGGATTGCGATGTTGAACTCTCAGCAATCGCTCTAATATTGTCAAGGAATTGCTGCATGCTCCCGCCGTGGTGCCTATATATATTTGCCGTGTGTAGCATGATTCCCGTGGTGCGATCTCTCGAAACGTGGCAAGGATGGCTGTCACAGAGAGCTCCGTAACAAGTTGGTGGTTGAGAAGCTCGAGCCTGTCGATGTCGTAAAGTGTGGCTGTTCCGCACGCATTGCTGTTGAGCAGGCACTTATACTTAGTTGTCTCGAAGATGGATGCGTCATCCGTTCTCGTCTCTTGAAGACAGAGGATGTCTGACGACATCAGCTGTGAATCTGCTAGTATGTGGTCGATGTACTTTGTTGCCGTTAGCATGTTCAGCGTTGTTGCAACGAGTGTCGGTGGCCGTTTGTCGGCGAGATTGGGCATAGTCATCGTCCACGGCATCTCTCTTTGCATTCTTTGAATCTCTTCTGTAACTCTGTTGTCAACAGTGAAGTTTTGGTTTGTTAGCGGGTGCTTCAAAACGATCCCCGCCATTGTCTTCACTTTCGCTTGAGATAGCCCGTATATGCCATTAGTGCATGTGCATGCCTCACGGGGTTGAAGCATAGGCCATTTGTTCTCTTGTGCTACCACATGACACGTGTCTGCGGTTGGACGAGAGCTGGCGTCTCATGATCTTGTGCCCTCGTTTTGCACGCCTGGTATAAGCCGTCAACTTTTGGATTGGCGTCCATGTTGGCTCGATCCCTTGGGCGTAGAGGTGTTTCAGCCTATCTCGACAGTTCCTTCCTGTTGCGGGCTTCATGAATAATATCCAGAGTGCCCTTGTCTCACCCACCATGTGCCGCTATAGAATGCCATCGACACCATTGACAAGCCAATCAGATAAGTCAATGTTGCTCGTCAGCTCAACGAGCATAGTCCGTTTCAACTCTAGCTTGTCTCTCAACCCGTACGTCTTTCGAGAGTCTGTGGGTAGGTTGATGTTTCTTGGACAGTGTGACGAGCCTGCCGAGTTGACCCTCCGGGCAACTCGGGATCTTGTCTGACTTTCAACTAGATTTATGCACAGGTGAATTTAGGTGAAGAATTAAATCTTCCTTTGCAAATTAAATCCACAGTTTAGGCTCAACAAGCAATCCTGGTTCAGGCATTCAACATATTCATAAGCTTAGTATATTACAATCTCAAGTTGAGCAAATAAGCATCTCAATATTTACAATGCGTTATAATATACATGCACAATAGCACTGAGCAAATCAATGAACCGCTAGCTCGAGAACTCAAGCACGCATTCCCGGCCACATTGCCACCATCAACTTGACCGCCACCTTGCGGGTTCACTGCACATGCACTCACTGGGGTTAGTCCTCGTGACTAAGTGGGGATCCCATAGCTGCTGCTGCATACATGGAAACACTCGGGCATCTTGGATAACAAGAACATAGACAATTCCAAATATACAAGAGACTATGTGCAGTGCTAGACAATGACAACGGAAGAAATATCATAAGAGTCAGGAGCAAAGAACACAAAGCCAAAGTACCCAAAACAACATAACAAAGCTCCGGGACAATGGGAAGCTCGGCCCACCTACATGCAGCCCCTCATTAGCGAGAAATGCCCGCCACCACATTCCGAGCCAGATTGGCATGAGTTGGTGGGGTAAACCTGTATCAAGATACCCTTCCAGCCCACGCCGGGCGCCTGGAGGACCTCTTACCATGGAGTTCACAAGAGTTGGTCGACGAGCAATCCCGGCCGGAGAACTAACGCCCGGTGTCACAGAGCACAAGAATACCATAGAGAATCACGGATGAACATGAGCATGCGGAGCAACCTAGGCCATAGAACCTAGAAGTCCCGACCCCGGAGGTTTCAATAGACATCAAATACCAAGACAATAATTGGACAATGCAAGACCAAGACATGTGAAGTTCATTAGAATGTTTACTATCATGTGCCTAGATTATATTGTTCTTTGATGTTGTCTATACAACCTGTCCAAGTTGAAGTAGCTAGGTTCTTGATGAAGATAATGATCGCAATCCAACACGCCGAGGAAGCCATAAGCCCTAACCGACCTTGATGTAGCTCCAATAACTATGTGCGTTCATTGATCAAGGAAAGATACTAACATCTTCTATCTTTGCAAAACTTACCTCAAAATCATCCTCCATGAGGAATACAACGTTCCATAATGTTTATACCAATCCATTAGCTATGATGCTCTTGATAAAATACAATGCAAATTTGACTTGAAAACTTATAGTTATGCACTCGGACTAGCGGTACTTCATGCTATAACCACATTGAAAAACCCCAAGCTTCACATGGCTCTCCTTGTACTAATGTGGACCGATCTCAATCTCAATAATCCTTAAGGTAAGGATGGACCGCTTATTCCTATTTCAAGATCCACATCTTGAACTTGATTTGAAATCCTTGATGCCGAGGGGGTCGTTGACGCTCTACATCTGTGCTAGACTACTTCTCAAAGATTAGCCCCATCTCCATGAGCTAAGAAAGATACTTTATCCCAAACCTTAGAATTTTACCATAGTTAGACAATTATCAAACAATGCATATTCTTACTATTATGATTATTCCCTTTCGACTCTTCATGCTCCGATCTCCTCTGCTGCTAAGCTCGAATGCAACCCAATTCCATCTATGAGGACTTAGCTTCATACTAGGACATGCAAATAAATTGAGAAAGGCAGCAAATACAAGACCAACAAAATAAAGCACAAAACCAAAATGACAAAAACATAACATGAACACAAAATGGCGTTGGAGAGCTCGGTGCCGACCAGATCCAATCTAATTCTGCCTTTTTTTAAAGTTTCCATGCTGAATCGGTGCTCTTCATGTAATATTCAGCCATTCTTGACTTAAAATCAGCCTTACAGGGATGTTTGCAATCGTTGATTATCTTCTCTAGCCTTATGAGTCTCCAACGAATTCATAATCTATCATATTTGCATGCAAAAATCATGTGCAGACTAATCATGGCAGCTCATAGCACACCTCAATTGATCAAAAGCAAAACCCCACCTGAGAATTTCTTCGCGGATAGACCTCTGGACCCCTTGCAATTGATTGCGCCTCCAAAGATCGTCTTCTAACTCCAAGAATCAAACTGCAGAAGAACATACATAGTGCAGTCAATTCTGACCCAGCATCACAATTTCTGTCATAACGTTCTCATACGGATGAGTTTCGGCCTGATCAGATCCATTCCGGAAAGCTAACTTAATGATCTTTCCAGCAAAAGAAAAATCATCTAAAAAGGATCTCGGGTCGCCGAGATATGATGCTTCAAAAATCGGGTTCTAAAACTGCCCGCAATTGCTCCCCTGCCTTCATGCTCGCAACAATACTTTCTCCAAAGAGACAAAACCCTGGTCTCATCTTTGTATACATGCCATGAATATGTATATACATACATAAATATGTATATTGACCCATTAGGTGGCCAGGATCTGTATCTCCCCTTCTAAAATTTAACCCATGTCCTCATGGGTCGATCATTGATTTGGTGAAGCAATTCTCCAGCAACTTATAAAATCGATATGCAATGCCAACTTATTCACTAATTCATACCTCAACATCATCAGGAATTGTTCTCATTGCTTATATGGAGACTTCTCTCTTGAATACTTCTATAGTAACCACAAAGCCTCTAAATACTCCTCCTCTTGAGGATAGCACTTCTAAATCTCTCTGCAATCCACAGATCATAATGTCAACATCCAAAGATCCAACATTGCTCTGATACCAATTGTGACGAGCCTGCCGAGTTGACCCTCCGGGCAACTCGGGATCTTGTCTGACTTTCAACTAGATTTATGCACAGGTGAATTTAGGTGAAGAATTAAATCTTCCTTTGCAAATTAAATCCACAGTTTAGGCTCAACAAGCAATCCTGGTTCAGGCATTCAACATATTCATAAGCTTAGTATATTACAATCTCAAGTTGAGCAAATAAGCATCTCAATATTTACAATGCGTTATAATATACATGCACAATAGCACTGAGCAAATCAACAGAAACTGCTAGCTCGAGAACTCAAGCACGATTCCTGGCCACATTGCCACCATCAACTTGACCGCCTCCTTGCGGGTTCACTGCACATGCACTCACTGGGGTTAGTCCTCGTGACTAAGTGGGGATCCCATAGCTGCTGCTGCATACATGGAAACACTCGGGCATCTTGGATAACAAGAACATAGACAATTCCAAATATACAAGAGACTATGTGCAGTGCTAGACAATGACAACAGAAGAAATATCATAAGAGTCAGGAGCAAAGAACACAAAGCCAAAGTACCCAAAACAACATAACAAAGCTCGGGACAATGGGAAGTTTCGGCCAGCCTACATGCATGCCCCTGTTAGCGTAGAGAAATGCCCGCCAGCTCACATTCCGAACCCGTCAAGGCGGAGTTGGTGGGTAAACTAAACCTGCGTATCCCTTACCCTTCCCCCCGCCCGCTGGAGGACCTCTTACCATGGAGTTCACAAGAGTTGATCGACGAAAGCAATCCGGGCCAGAGAACTAACGCCCGTGTCACAGAGCACAAGAATACCATAGAGAATCACAGATGAACATGAGCATGCCGGAGCAACCTAGGCCACCGAACCTAGAAGTCCGACCCCAGAGGTTTCAATAGACATCAAATACCAAGACAACAGTGGACAATGCAAGACCAAGACATGTGAAGTTCATTAGAATGTTTACTATCATGTGCCTAGATTATATTGTTGCTGATGTTGTCTATACAACCTGTCCAAGTTGAAGTAGCTAGGTTACTGATGAAGATAATGATCGCAATCCAACACGTCGAGGAAGCCATAAGCCTAACTGACCTTGATGTAGCTCCAATAACTATGTACGTTACTGATCAAGGAAAGATACTAACATCTTCTATACTGCAAAACTTACCTCAAAATCATCCTCCCATGAGGAATACAACGTTCCATAATGTTTATACTTCGAATCCATTAGCTATGATGCTCTTGATAAAATACAATGCAACAGCTTGAAAACTTATAGTTATGCACTCAGACTAGCAGTACTTCATGCTATAACCACATTCAGAAACCCCCAAGCTTCACATGGCTCTCCTTGTACTAATGTGGACCCGTCTCAATCTCAATAATCCTTAAGGTCAGATGACCGCTTATTCCTATTTCAAGATCCACATGCGAACTTGATGCTTTGAAATCCTTGATGCCGAGGGGGTCGTTGACGCTCTACATCCAGTGCTAGACTACTTCTCAAGATTAGCCCCATCTCCATGAGCTAAGAAAGATACTTTATCCCAAACCTTAGAATTTTACCATAGTTAGACAATTATCAAACAATGCATATTCTTACTATTATGATTATTCCGCTCAAACTCTTCATGCTCGATCTCCTCTGCTTTGCTAAGCTCGAATGCAACCCAATTCCATCTATGAGGACTTAGCTTCATACTAGGACATGCAAATAAATTGAGAAAGGCAGCAAATACAAGACCAACAAAATAAAGCACAAAACCAAAATGACAAAAACATAACATGAACACAAAATGGCGTTGGAGAGCTCTTGCGAGCCGGATCCAATCTAATTACGCCTTTTTTAAAGTTTCCATGCTGAATCGGTGCTCTTCATGTACTATTCAGCCATTCTTGCCTTAAAATCAGCCTTACAGGGATGTTTGCAATCGTTGATTATCTTCTCTAGCCTTATGAGTCTCCAACGAATTCATAATCTATCATATTTGCATGCAAAAATCATGTGCAGACTAATCATGGCAGCTCATAGCACACCTCAATTGATCAAAAGCAAAACCCCACCTGAGAATTTCTTCGCGGATAGACCTCTGGACCCCTTGCAATTGATTGCGCCTCCAAAGATCGTCTTCTAACTCCAAGAATCAAACTGCAGAAGAACATACATAGTGCAGTCAATTCTGACCCAGCATCACAATTTCTGTCATAACGTTCTCATACGGATGAGTTTCGGCCTGATCAGATCCATTCCGGAAAGCTAACTTAATGATCTTTCCAGCAAAAGAAAAATCACCTGAAAAGGATCTCGGGTCGCCGAGATATGATGCTTCAAAAATCGGGTTCTAAAACTGCCCAGAATTGCTCCCTGCCTTCATGCTCTGCAACAATACTTTCTCCAAAGAGACAAAACCCTGGTCTCATGCTGTATACATGCCATGAATATGTATATACATACATAAATATGTATATTGACCCATTAGGTGGCCAGGACTGTTACAGACAGCCATCCTCGTGCGTGTCTATAGACTGGATGAGGATGCCTTGCTCTGTGTCTTTGTTCTTATGGAAGACATGCGGAAGACGCGGATCGCTAGGTGTTGGCCGGATGCAGGTGGAATTCACGAGGTGCAAATCATCTACCGTTTGCTCTGATATCCTCATATGGGACAACGCATGTGCAAAGGGAAGGTCGTCTCCTTGCCTCACGATCTCGGTCAGCTCATAGTACCTGAAATTCGATTTCCATGAGTGGTACAGGTCTGGAAACTGGACGAAGCCTAGTCGTTCGGCGTCGTTGACATCTGGGTCACAAAAATTCCACTTGTCAAACATTGGCTTCAATTGGTAAAAGTCCCCAGCTGCAATCACTGACATGCCCCCAAACGGTATGGGCGTCGCAGTGGCCTTGTACCTGAAACCGAATCACGCAAATGAGTTAGTCACACATGCCTGTTTCTCGTGTAGGCTTGCGGGCAGCAGGTCAGCTGGGATATAACTTACTTGTTGCATAATGCATCGACATGGAAGAGGAGGTGAAGCCCGACCATTGAGATCTCGTCTATGACCAGCAGTCTCACCGCCTCGTAGGCATTCCTTCCCGTTTGTAGCGTCGCAGACGTGGGCATCGTCATCTTATTCCCAAACGCCGCTGTTGGTCTTATACCAAATGCCGAGTGCAGCGTGATCCCCCCAACATTATCTGCTGCCCTGCCTGTGTACGCAGCTATGACAACCGATGGCCTGTTCAATGCATCGGGGAGGTCTTGTTGAAAAAGCCGCTTTTGTCCCTCAATGAGGCACTGTAGCAAACGCGACTTACCCACACCCGCACCGCCCGTAAGAAACAGGTTGTACCTGTGGGTTGGGTCATGTATCTTTTTGTACATGATATCGCCGTGTCAACGAATCGTTGACCCTTCCTTAGCGTCTGCACCATTGTGTAGTACATCTCATTGGGCATGATTTGTTTATTCGGTACCATCGTCCTCTGCACCTGCAATGGACAGAAAGGGGTGAGTTTCTAATAAATGATGGAATCAATTCTGCATCATGTAACTCTTGAGGAGACCGTATGCGATTGTAATAACGGAAGGTTCAACCTACATCAAACTCATCCTCGCCTTCCGCTTCCCTCGACTTCATTCGATCGTTGTGTTCTATGGTGACCCGATCTCGTCGGGCTATCCTCTCTATGTCACCCCAACTATCCAAATCCCGGTGTCTTTGGAATGTTAGCATTGTATGAGCCGCCGATTTCTTCTTGCTTCACCATGTATGCACTATAGTAGCTCGAGTGCCCGTCCAGAAGATCATGTTCCGTCCTGAAGTGCACATGCAACAGAAGCCGTTCGTACGCCCATCCTTCTATGTCTTTATCCTCGTTGAACTTCACATACCTAACTTCATGGCCGCTTCGGATTGCCCACGATCTCGTCCCTCCTCATTTTATTCACAAATTGCCCATGCTCATCCTTTTTTGTATAACATGGCTGCTCATCGCCGAGGCTAATGTGTTCGAGAAACTCACCGTTAAGCCTCTTATACTTGTCGATAATGTTGGGGGCGAGGATATCTATGCTATTAGGATCAAGCTTTGCCAGGTCTTTTTTCGTCTTCAACACCCTGGACCTATTCTGCGGCATGTTCGTATCAATGAAAATTACAGTTCGCGTCTTCGTATGCAGGGGCATGTCGAGGAGAAGCATTGTGGCCTCGGAGATCGAAACCTCCTGCGAACGTATGATTGCGTTGCCTAATTGTCGTATCCTCTCAACGACATGCTGGTTATTCTTGTTGCAAGAATCTATAATCTTTTCCAAGGATGCGGACATGCTCGTCTAAGGGCTTTATATGAAATACGTAAAATACAAGGGCATTTGATGATATACAAAATTCTACAGAGCCAATTACGTTGACCAAGGGCATTACAAAAATTTATGAAAACTCAGGGATATGTCATGAAATTCGTCAAAACATAAGGGTATTTTGTAGTTTTTCCCTTCAAATAAATGTGCTTCTGCTCAAGTTGTGGTTAATGCATATTTCCTTTTGGCAAGATCTATAGCAAAGATTGTTTGCCTAGAAGTGGCTTTAAAAAGTAATCAACTTAGCTGATATTTGCATAGTTGTTAACAAGCTTTTGCTGATGATATGGAATTTTACCAGGTAGAACTGGTTGCTAGATACTTGTATTTCACTTTAACTAATCATGGTTTATTACGATGTGAATCAACAACTTTTTTTGTACAAATCTTTTATATTGTAATAAACAATTTCAAGTAGATATCTCAAGGCGGATATCAATTAAAAGAACTTTATGTTAGCTCGAAATGTAGACTACGAGACTATATTTGTTTATTGACTACCACCAGCAACCAAGAGGAAAGACAATTGTACGTGAATAATGAATTAGATCTGAAGATTACCTGTATTATCAAGCCAAAACAAGATTATCTAAGTTGTGTTTCATTTGCATCCTTTTTCTTGCATAAATATTGGATAAAAACCTACGTTACGAGTTTAATAGTAATTGTATGCTAATCTCCAAGAACCCTAAATAATTTGGATTTGATGCTCTATTTCGTCTATGGACACGATGACATCGACAACTATTTATTCACTCCATTACTTCTGCTCATTTACACGTTGATAAAAATCCGCGACATCCCTGGGCGATATGTTGGTAGTAGGTAGAATCTTTGCTTTCGGTTGAAGGACTGTAATTTACAGGAATCCAGAGACTATGTGTTTTCTTCGGTGACAAAATTATCATAAGATTCTTTTTTTCACACGATGGTAAATGTATTGAAGTTATATTGATGTGGTTGTGGTTGTAGTTTAGTGGTTAGAATTCCACGTCCCCTGCTCATATACGATGCTTCCATCGAACAGATTCAGAGTTCATCCTCCTGCCAATGCCTTGGCTAACATGAGGCCGTCCACCTAACATCAGATCCTTGCTAACAGCCAAAAGTCCAATGGGGAAGAATGGACGTGTCATTCATCCTGTCTCCCTCGGGACCTACCTAGCTGCGGAAGCACATCAAACATGAGCACATAGCATCAAATAACATACATATCTACCTCGAAGGGTGGCTCACCATAACATAACATATGTAACAACAACATAAGTAACATCAACATAAGGGGAATCCTACCCAAGGCTCAGATTCATGGGGGATCGACTGACGGCTTGGGTCCCCAGAAGTCAATGCAGACAGAATTCATGGCAAATGGATTGGGCTGGCATAAGAACATGGCCATTGGGTAGTCCACTCCATCCGCCCCTCCCGTGTACACTTTGCAAAGTAGGTTGAAGAGTCTTGGGACCGGACCGTAGCCTGCCGGGTGCGTAGCCAAAGGGGCTACTGCTGGGTTGCATCTCCCTAGTCCCGATGAGGCAAGAGGACATTCTCCTCCCCTCTAGAGGCATGCATGCCCATCACAGGTGGCTAGAGGGCCACTGCCCGTATTCGACTTGAACCTCATTGAAGGTGACGCATCACCCAAGAGGTGTCGAGCTCATCATGGTCTCTACTTCCCTTCCCACATACAAAGGAGAGCATAGAATGGAACATCATCATCATCAAAGAACTGAAATACTGAATAAGATCTAATCTATCTTACCTAAATATACAAGGTTAGGTTCTTTTGTTACAGCTGGTGATCTTAGGATCTACAAGGCTGATAAGACTGATCTAACATACTATCCTAGCTCATTGCCAGGCTAAGAGTCGGCTTTGCAAGCAGAATCGCAGGTTACCTGATCCTTGGCTTGCTCCAGCTCCCCGAATCACGTCCATGCCTTCGTTCTTGTTGAAGACAGCTGCTCCTGATAAATCTAATGTGCAAAGGCGGCTCAGTGGTGCCTGGCAATGCGAAATGGCAGCTTGCCTTGGCCGGAATGGCTCAGAGAAGCCATTAATGCGAAAAGGAAAAAGGTTTAGGATTTCCCCTTTTGTTCCTTATACATGAACTTTTAGGGTTAGGTTAGAAGGGACCAAATGGGGTATTGCCACTTGGCAAGGGGTTTAATTGCATATGTTTAATATACATGTGCAACATACGAGGTTGCCCCCTAGGCGCAACTCTTTACTGCTCTCAAGCACTTGTCATGGTGACATGTACGTGTGACGTGGTAGTATAATAAACGTATTCGGACCGTATGTTATGCGACAAAAAGGATGTCGCAGAATTAAAGTTCTAGCCTGAACAGGCACATGTGTTTGACAAGCTCAAACACTTGTTTCTAAAAGGACGTAAACCCATTATCTTATTCAAGACCCTAAAGGCAAGTACATTCCGTGGCCAGACTACCTTAACATCTACAGAAGCTACAATGGCATTCAAGATTGTCGAGGACCCAGTGTCAAGTTGGTTTCCAGATGAATTATGGTTCCCAGACGATGACGTAATAGCAACACTCACAAATGAAGTCTTCCCAGCACACTTCTACAAAATACCAATGTATATCTTCTACTACTAAAACTAAGCCAAAATTGTCTTCGCTTTTTACCTTCTTTCATACAGCTCTCCACTAATCACACATCCTTGCATGTACAGATCTCAGGCACATTAAGATTGAATATAACTGGCGAAAACAAGGTTGTCAAGACGTGCAATGCTTGCAACAAGGTAGTGCCGGGCAGTCTCTGCGACACGTGCAAGAACGACGACATGATAGAAGAGTTAACAATGTTCGGCGACATCGACACTGGATCCAACACGCTACATGTCACAATGGTAGGAGCATTGCTTGATAAATTCCTCGATTACCCATTAGGAGGCGCATTAGCTACAATGAAAGCAGATCCTCGATCATTCCGCCAAAGCATACTGAAGAGCCGGAGTAAATACACATTTGAGCTCAACCACGGACTCCAAATCATTGCCATCGACAGGGATCTAGGCTCAAAACATGATCCATAACTATACAACAACAAAAGACATCCCTTCATAGCTTTACTTGGCTTGCAACTTCCATGTATTTCATGCTGTTAAATTCTTAGCAACCTTCTTCACTTTAAAGGATTGAATTCTTCCTTCATACCCTAAACAAAATTCACATGCAAAACAATTCATAATTCTTAACATCTTTTGCACACACCCACCCCCAGTCTCTTATTCCTCTATTTCGATTCTTCATAGCTTGTTTCGTATGTTATCAACTATCAAGTACTCCAATGTCAAAACATAACTTTCAACTACGATTTAAGCCGCTTCACAAAACATGCACATCCATTCTCTCCTTTATTACACTTCTCCTTATGCTTCTGCCATCCTAGTTCCATACCAAGCACCAACCACCAATACCTTGCGCTCAAATCCCAAAGTCCATATGTCCAACTACATCCTACTACAACAACAACTCAACACCTAAGCAGAACATACTAATGCAAATGCGTAACATCACCTTCACAAAATGTCAATGTCTTAAAATAGCAAATTCGATTCAAATACTCTATTGTCTACAACTACAACATAAGCCATTTCACTCTCCGGCCATGGAGGGCAACCCTCCGTGCGCAGCACCTTGTTTTTTTTTGGCAACCCTCCGTGCGCAGCACCTTGTTTTTTTGTGCCATAGCAGTCTGTTCTGTTCTTCCGTACTTGCTATTCTTTTTGGCTGGCTTTTCTTCCTATGATACTTTTTAGCTGGCGCTTCCCTTCCTATGATAACCTTGTTTTGTACATTTTCCTTCCTTCTTGTGAGATCCTTGTTCTGTACTTGCATCTAGCGTTTGTTCTTGGCTGGCGCTTTCCTTCTGTGAGCACATCAGTGCAAGAAAAGCAAGAAAAAAAAGGAACAAAAGTAAACGAAAAGCAAGAAATAGAATGCATGTAGATTTGATATACGATCATGCCGTGTAAACTTTTGAAATTCAAATCACGCAGTTTACGTTCTGCTATTAATGTGTAACAAAAAAAATATATATATGTAACAACAAAAAACCTCAGTCAATCGATGTTTCATCAATGATGCTTCAGAGATTGATCAGAGGTAAATCAAAAAGACTGCAGGCCCCAAGGAATCGAACCCCAGCTAAAACCAATGGCCTTGGTTAATGAATCCATTCAATCTATTCTTGAAGCTTGAAGAAATATTATTCTGATCTGCTATGATCTTGGCACAACAGGTTCTTCACTTCTTGACAACCACAAAGAGCCCACAACTGGTTGAGAGATTGATGCAAACGAGATCCAAACACAGCAAACAGGCACAACCAGAAAAAGCAAACCAAGAGGTATTTACCTGAATTTGGATCTTTCTTCTTTTGCCTAACCCTCTTGCATTTTATATAAACCTGAGAGAATCTGAGGCATGAGTCCGAGGCAAGAATCAGAGGCTTTGCTGCCGAACTGGGCAAATTATTTCTTCGATTCAAAGCTATAAAATTTCTCAATGTTTCTACTATGGCAAAATGGAAGCATTAAGTGCAAATTCTGCTGGCCCAAAGGTCGATGCCGCAAGCTCCGCTGCATTAGCGGCCTGATTTGAACCAGCAAATTGAAGCTTCAAACTCCACTGTCAAATAGCTGCAAATCGAAGAAGCAGGAAGGATTGGCTGATTTTCAAACCTAACATGCAAACCTAAACTAGTGGCCGCTTCCCTACAAGGACTGGCCGATTTTCTGAACCATGTTCTCTGCAAAATCTTCACTGCTGAAACCAACTACTGTGTTTTCTGCATTTCGGTCCTCCCCCAAGAAATCTCCTGCTTCTAGTTCCGACCAGATCGGCCCAACCACGATGGGCCGGATTGATGCAAATTTAGATGCAAAATCTTCAAAATTTGGAGGATTATGCCATTAGCAAGTCGAAAGGTCGCTTGAAGGTCGCTGGCACTACCAAAACAGGCTGAGACTCCATTTCATAACATCAAGCTGAAGAGGCTTCATTTCGGTTGTTTCCTGCAAACCCTAACCCTACTACGGATGCAAACCCTAACCCTATTGCATCCCTGGTCAAGCGTCAAAACCACATTCTCTATTGTAATTTTTTTTATATTTAGAAACGATTTCCTAGTAAATAGGCCCTTTTTTTTTTTTTACACTTTGAGATTTTTTAGATTTTGAAGAATTGACTTTGATCATGTTTAAGGCGCATGAACCTCTAACACATGTTTGAGGTGCATGCTGGAAGTGTGCAACTCTTCAACATATGTTTGAGGTGCATGATTGAAGTTTGTCTAGATGTATTATTAACAAGCATAAGTAGTTATGTGCATCATTTAACATTTTTTAATTAATTTCATTCTTCTTATGTACTAACGTTTTGTTCCCGATTGGGATGTTTGGTTTTTTAGATTGTGAGATCAAATTGCCCCACAGTAATGGCTTGTCAGGTTAGATACATGCTATAAGCCCCCCCCCCCCCCTTTTTTTCTATTGCTAATTGGCTTGAAGATTGGTGTTATCATGACAAAGTTAACACCTCCAACACATGTTGGAGGTTACAAAAACTAGGGATTCACAGCCCTTATGCCTTTTAAAGGTTTCATGTGGGTGACCACCACATTTTTAGCTATAAGCTAGTCAAATCAATTCGTTTCAGGTTGGGAAAATACTATAAGGCCCTTTTTTTTTTGTCTAGTGTTAAATTGACTTGATGAACTTGATGATAGAATGGTGATCATTTACTAAGAGATAACATTGAGGTGGCTAAAGGGATGATACTTATTGTATTATTATAACAAAGTTGACGCCTCCAAGACATGTTAGAGGTTAAATAGCTAGAGACTCACAGCTCTTATGTCTTCAATAGGGTTTATGTGTATGACGACATTTTTAGCGATAAGCTAGTCAATTCAGGTTTAGCACATACTATGAGCCTTTCTTGGTCTATTGCTAGATTGGCTTGAAGAGGGGATTTATTTGTGGTAATCACAGTATTTTTGCTGCACAAATTCTTTGTTCTATGATGGAAAATGTCGAGCAATGACTGGAATTTGCTAAAGCTTATGCAAAGCGAAGAAGCCGGGTGCTAAATGGAAATCTCTCCTATATTCAGTTATCCATACAGTGCAATGACATTATAGCGGATACACTATATAAGGAGCCACTAATTGAAAAGCTCCAGCAATTAAGGAATCATCACAAGGCTTATGGATGCCCTCCACAAGACCCAATAGGCACTGCACTATCTCCGTTTGGAAGGTAGGTTCTTATTTTCAGCTATAGAAGATAGCCGTTGTGATCCTGACCAGCTGTTGCTTACATGATTTTGTCGACGTAGCTACAACGACCTTGAAGGTTAAAGAACTCAAGGATGAAAAGTAATTCCTTTTCATGCAAGAAGAATCATGGTCCAAGCTTGTTGCTGTTGTTAATAAGTGGGCAGCATGGAAGCTGGCTGATGATCATGGGGAACTGCCAGATAAGCCTTCTAAAGAGTTCTTTAACAAGACTTTCCTAAGATACCTTCGAGGAATGAATAATGCCGGAGATCAGCCAACTGATGGATGAAATTCTCGAAGGCAAAGTATTTTTGAAAGTTCAATCCGGTTATACAGGGTGTTTTGATTGCCGACAGAGGGCGCTGAACATCAGAATGCTGTCATTAATGCATCGTGAAGTGTTGTCCTACGTCAACTGTATATCAGAAGAGCAATACAGGAGTTTTGAGGAGTTAACTACATGTTTTCCAGATTTTTCTGAACAATGATTGTTGGATATAGCTGACACAGATTTTGATTATATTAAAGCCAATTATAATAAAGATTCAGTGTAAAGGCAATCTCCCCAGTGCGTTTTTGGAAGCCATTATCGCCATCATAAAGCTAGAAGAGGCAAGGGAACATAAAGAGAAGAGGAACATTTGCACCATGTCACCAAGACATGTATTCCTGTTTCTGCACCGGTGTCTGAAAATGCCACAATGATTATTATTGACATGCATAGTTTCACGACGCTATAGAAAGTTAAAAAATACACAGATTTATTTAGCAAGATTGCAGACATGACAAAAGCCAAAATTTATCATATCGTCATGTTCCTCAGATCCGCCCATTTGCCAAACTGCATGTACAGTCAAAGTCAGATTCAAGGTAGTGCTGGGAGAGCAAAAAAAATATCAAGGAGTTCCAATATTACGTGAATGTCACGATAAACAAAAGTGAGGCTCGTGTGTTGCCTGTGAATCCGAAACTTGAGCTACGGTTGACTCAGGTGATCAATGCACCAAAAAGCAGGCCCCTTCCGAAATATCCATTAACTGGTGACGAAGAGGTGGATATAAAAATAAAGAGGTGGAAAAAATATTTGGAGTATTTTACAGGTAAAGCCAAGTTCTCTTGGGCAGCAATGGATGGCGACTTCGTCCATAAGAGCCAGGCAAAGACATCATATATTTACAACATGGGGAAGGAGCTGGTTCCACTGGACGGTTGTGTTCTTGATTTTTTCTCGACCGGCACAGCTTCAAGAGTTGCTCTGATGCAAGGAAAATGCAGTGTTTTCTTTGAATATGACGATAAGGCAGATCCTTCTTTGAAACTCTAGAGAAAATGGCAAGGCCTGGCAAAGAAGAGGAAGAAGAAAATGCTATGCCAGATACGCCAAACAGTTCAGACATGCCGGACATCAAAAACTCAGGAGACAGATCTTAGAAAGATGGATCAAATACAGGATGCTTTGGATCAGAAAAGTTTCGAAGAGAGGTTAAGGAAACCAGGGCACTGCTAGAACAAACAGAAAAGGCAACTGCTGAGCTCGATCCACAGTTCAAAAAGCTGGAGGCACTGAACAAAAATTTTGAGAAGATCCTGCCAGTGATAACAGGTTCTATAGAAAAGCCGCTTCATAATTTCGAATACATGGGAATGTCTGATGACGCATCTGGAAGTGATAGACTAGATGGCGATCATTCACCAAAGAGACAGAAGTTGGTTCGCTCTACATAATACTCTATGGCATTGGAGGATGAATTGTTGGATAGTTCTCAGATGTCAGGGCGTGTGCAACAGATAGCTGTCGCAATGGATGTGGATATGTGGAATACTACAGGATATACAGAAATGAACACATCACAGACGATTGCCGCAGGAAAGGAGCACGTTAGAAGAATAGCTACGGAGCTTGGCGTTGTTGTAGAATCTGTGAAAGAAACTCAGTGAAAATGTCAATCCATGAATATCTTTTTTGTAATTATACTTCTTTGAAAATACATGCTTTATGATGTATGCCAATTTTAATGAATATATTTGTCTAAAAGATTGCGACCACGATTATTCCGACAAGATTTGTCTATTTTTTAGATTAATATTAGGTAATTGTAAGCAATACACTCTTTACATTTTGCCTTGCTTTCTTGTCCAAACTATCGCCATGGCGATCTTTGGGAGCATTAGTGATGCTTTTGGAACCCCATAGTTAATGTTATGACACCTAGAGGCTATAGTTGTACATGAGATTTTCGATGCTTGTAATTTTTTCAAGCTGATTTACTAATTATTAACGCTTCATTTTGGTAGCGTACAACCATTTTTTAGTTTGCCTGAGATGACCGCGACCTATTTCGTTCTCAAATGAGAAAATGAAATTTCTCTAATTGCTTTCTATGGTCTTGAATTTTCCATCAATGACATTAATGGGAAAAAATAGAAGTTGCATACAACAAAATGCTTACCTCGTTATGCAAAAACGATAGCTATGCCTGCTTAAATGTAAACTCTATAGTCGTCAAGCCCAACAATGCAGATGTGCCTTTGAAAATGTACCAATTTTTAAAGCAGCCAATTTTGCACTTAATGCAGGTAGCCTGAGTTTATTTAGCCATCCTTATTAATTGATAACTGCACAACATTATAGTTATCAGAGCTCGATAATTACACAATTCTGTAGAATGCAAGCAGTCAAGAAATTTGGCCTAAGAAATCCATGACAACACATGGCAGTTAGGATTAGTCTGCACAGGAATAAATCCATCCTATAAAAACACAACATCCATAAATTTGTGGAATGGGTTGTTCTGATTCTCTAAACTGCATGCATAACAGAAATGCTAAAGTTAGGTATGCATACAAAAATCATAGAATACCATACGTATGAAGAAATACCTGCTTGCTTGCCAAAACAGAAGAATGAAATCGAGCAGAAAACTTGAGCCTTTTCCAGTGAAAGCTAAGGCCGTCCACATACCTTACCCAGCTAAGTAGCTTAGCCAGTTATGAATAGATTTATCAGCTAGTTGCCAATAGCCGACTATTGCTGCTGCTTTCGACCCTTTCCAAAATCATGCTCTAAATCCACCACGTTTATCCTGGTTTCCAGAATAGTTCTTCGTTTCTGGGGAATCGCAAGAAGTGATAAAGGAAGAAGATAGACCTAAAAATGAAGAGATAGGGCAGACATATTTGCTACTGGACTTTAAAAAACTCTGCTGATGCAATTCAAGAATCGTGGGATGCATGCGGGGTTCCTAGCATCCTCACATAGCGGAAAAGAGAAAAATTTCAGCCTCCATCTCAGATTCTTACACTGGTCGCAATGTAGAGATAATCTAGCAAAGCATGCATCCTCGGAAGACACGTCCCCATTCAAAACCATAGAAAGAAGCTTTTGTGACTTTTGGAAATCAAAAAAAAATTCTTATCTCGGAAAACCCCAAAACCTTAGGAAGTTAACATAAGAAAAATTAAAAAAGTTTTCCACTAGACGGATAAACCAAATTTAAACAATAGATAGATAATATTTCAGAGACCAAATGATGTAAACATCATTTTAGAAATGCCGTGTGATTTGAAATGCGAATTTTTGTTTTATAGTTGTATGCATCAAAAGTCATCTTATTTTTAGAAAAGTACTAGAAAATTGCCCACCGTTGGTGGGCTTTGTGTGTGATTATACGAAGGCAGTTCAAGCATGGAAAACATTAGTGGTTGTTTGAGCAAGTTCTTATGTTCGAAATGTGCTGGATGGCAACTTTAATTTGTATGTAAGTTGCCATTCTGAGGTCATTGTTTGGGTAGGTAGCAGGTAGAGGCTTTGCATTTTCCATAAAGTTGGGTTGTAAGGTATTGTGACAGGTTGCAATCGGCTTTGTATGTGATTATAGTAAGGGTTCAAGCATGAGAAACATTACTGGTTGTTTGAGCAGCTTCCTATGTTGAAAGTGCAATAGATCGGACATGAAATTTAATTAAAATGTGACTACTTGTTGTGGGTCTCAAATCTAGTTGAAGTAGAAAATTCTCATTGTATTTTTTTTAGTGTATGGTAACACGTGATTGTGTAGTGTTTGTAATTGATGTTAGGATTTGTATTTTGTTTAGTAGATTCTTTGATTCATTGGCATATTGTATGGGATGAACGTCTTGGATTGTAATTTTTTGTCGGTCTTGATTCATGTAGTTGTCATGTTGTACAGACAATGGGAATATATGTGGAATCCATTTTGCTTTTGCTAAAATATGCTGGTATAATTTGCCTTCGTTATCCTGGAAATAGATATTGAATTAGATTATTATTGTTAAATAGGTTTGTTACGATCTACGTGATAGATGTAGAGTGCAGAAAAACATGGTCTTTAACTGGGATCTTAGAAGCGTGACTTTGTTCTTTTTGCGTGGAAAATAGACAGCATATGTGCAAAAATGCAACAAACACGGGAAAACAAAAGGAAATATGGATGTAAATCTTACCTGGAAAATGAAAACAGTGTCTAAGATGGCAAAACTTAATGCATAGTTTCTGTAATGATGGGACGGAAGATGCAGATCACCTTGTTTAACTTGGTGTATGGTTGGTATAGTCTGATTGCTTTATAGATGCTTTGGTGTCCCACTCTTTAATGCTCAAAGATGCATTCCATATGCACACATAGATCTCATCAATTTTTACCTTCATCTTTAGGTCGTGGTAGAGTGAACATCTACAGTCACAACATAATAATATGAAACAATTCCAACTAAGCAAATGCACCGGTCGAGGGTTTTAAGAAGCAATGCATATTAAAACAATCTGTATTGTACCTAACCAATGATCAATCATGAAAGAAAGGGAATTCTCACTTTATCTTAGGCATATGCATGTGTTGTTTAGTAGAATCCAAATGGACTCTCCCTTTGGGCCCGCTAAGCCATTTCGAATTGCCTTACCTAATGCCAAAGCCTTCAAAGTGGAGTGATGCCACATTCCCCATATCCTTATTACAATGAAAGAGATCGCTACTGCAATAAATAAACGTCCTTTGTGGATTTTGGAGTACATGCTATAATAAAACTACTGTATAGCATTGTAGTCATTCACCCGCAAATAGCATGAACAAATATTTTGATCTAACCCCCAAAGGTGCCTGCTAATTCCAAATCTCGCAATATTTAAGGATTTCTCACCTTGGTTGAAGTTTGTGACTAACCAAATTGAAAAACAACTTATACTTTAAATTCTCAAAATGCTCATCTTGATTTAATGGAGAAACTCAATCAAACTGAAAAACAAATTCTGAAAAAAAATGTCTCATTTGATTGAAGTTGGAAACTAAATCAAACTGAAAAACAACTTATGTTTTAAATTCTGAAAAAATGTTTGAGTGTATGGAGCCAATATGACAGATACTTTCTATGTATACTAAGAAGGAGAGCCAACGACCGAAGTACAAATAGAGAATTAACAATACATGATTCTCTGCCTTATAAATCAAGAATAAGCTATTCTGCAAGACTTGAAGAGGCCTGCTACATCAAGTTGGACAGATGATATGGCACATAAGTTTGCAAGGAAACTGATGAAGTATAAAACTTTACAGAATGATTGGTTGGAGCAGCTTCAACATATCAAATTCAGTAGAAATATATGCTTCTTGGGTGGTCTGAGCAAAATCATTCTCAAGACAAACAAAATTATGCATTCAATATCAATTGACACTATATCCTGTACCCTGTAAACTTACATTTCATAAAATCCGATGCTCCGCCTCAATGCAAGCAAATATACCAGTATATTATCCTATCATTACTACAGGAGTTATCAAGGATTTGAGAAAGAAAAGGAAAAAAGATCAACTAAACCTGACAGTATTTTGCTCCCTCCTAATCCATGTGAACACTTTCATTTAATAAAGGAAATATTGGCAATGCAATGGCGCATCCATGAGGAACACAAAAAATGCCAAGGGTGTTAAACTAATAATATGTAGACCCTGTAAAGTTCATATGCCTGCCTACAATTTCTCAGTTTTATATTCAGTACTATATGTAACTTTGCAGGGCCGCATTCATACGCACCATCATCAATTCTCTGCGACAAAAAAGTCTACTGCTCAATTCAAGCCCCTTTGCAGCATATTTACAAAAATACTGCATATTTCCAGAAAGCAAACAAACATGTACAGGGCATTTATGATCATGTCGAATTAGGCAGGGCAAATCCATTTCATGAGCTTTGTAAAGATACTCTTAAGATTTCAGATTTGGGTGAAACACTTTTGGTTGGTGACTTCAATGCACGAACCAAGAACCTGCAAGCGACCTCTTATGAAACATTGGGTGATGTTCGTCTGATAGAGGATGAAGATGTATCCTTCAAAAGGCAAATAGTTCAGGTGATCTATTCTTGGAGTTAGGGACAATATGTAACCTCAAAATATTAAATGGCATTACTAGCTTCCCGGACTCATGCAAAAACACATGCTATAGTCATTTGGGCTCAAGCACAGTTGACTATCTGCTAGCTAATAAGCAAAACTCGGTACGGAGTTTTCGTGTGGCAGACAAGCTGCCTGAGTCTGATCATGCGCCATTGTATTTTGAATTGGCAGGTTTTGTTCCTTTCAAGAAACGTGAGGCCAAGTTTGTGCCTAAGCTGAAGCTAGATCATAGGAAGAGAGACCAATATAAGAATTGTCTTGAGGGTTTGTTACCAGACGTCACATGGTCATGGATTGTAGAAAAAGATGCAGTCCAATTTTCAACTGTATTGCATACAGCAGCCACGAGTACATTTGGATGTACAAGACAAAGAAAGCCTGGATATAATGGTTGGTGGGATATGGATTGCCGTTTGGCTAGAGCAAAGCTACCTGCTGGTTGTTTGCGCAAGCCAAAGTGGTACAAAGCTTTTATAAGAAAGAAGAAAAGAAGTTACCTCCAGAGAAGGCAGGAAAATCTCAGGAACTGGTTCTGCGAGCATCCCAAGACATTTTGGAAGAAAATCTCAAGCAAGCAAACACAGACAAACTTAGATCCAAGGGAGTTGCTGCATATGGTTAGGGAAATTTATTCGGTACCCAATGTAGAACCCATGAAATCAGAGGATGTAGACCATGACATTTTCACAGTTAATGATGTTAAAAACACATTGGATGAAATGTCTAATGGAAAGGCCGCAGATCTGAAGGGTCTGACTGTAGAACTACTAAAATGGAGTGGGAATAAGTCCATGGAGATCGCCACTAGTTTACTAAACCATGCTGTTAGGCAAGGGTTGCCTCAGGATTGGAAGGAGAATAGAGTTTTGCCGATCCATAAAGCTGGAGATAAGAACATTGTGCATAATTACAGGACAATCTTAATAGGTAGTATGTTCGCAGCCGCTGGGAAGTCCGCTGGACAGAAAATTAAGTTCTTGAGCCGATGAAAATGGGAAAAGGGGCAGAGGCCAAAGCAGGTTCAGGAAACATCATTGTACCCTTGATCATGTGCTCACCATGAAAGTATTAATCAAAAAAGCTAAAGGAAAAGGCAAGCTCTGTTTGTGGCATTTATAGACTTCACAAAAGCATTTGATACTGCTTCCCCTAAGGATTCTGGGGGCAGAATGGAACAACTTGGTGTTCCACAAGCAATAAGAGGAACTATTGCTAAGCTATATTCAGAGGTAATAGTAAGGTTGTCTGATGATTTTGCTGCAGAGGTCCAAAGCACAATAGGTGTTCGGCAGGGGTGCCCATTATCCCCTACTTTGTTTGGTCTTTATATAGATGAGCTGGAGGAATGGTTGAGTCATAGAGGCTTAGCAGGCACCTGCATGGGCGATTGTCTTATTCAATTACTCTTATACACCGACAATGTGGCTTTGTTAGCGTGATAAACTTAAGGGTTTGCAGGCCTCACCTTGATAATCTAGCGGCACCAAACCTTTCGGATGCTAGACACATGAAAGTCAATTTAGCCAAATCGAAAATGATGGTCTTTGGGAGGACTCACAGGCCTGTATTCAGGTATAAAGGTGATATTCTGGAAATTGTGGATTGTTACAAATATTTAGGATTAGAGTTTTCTTCTAAATATTCCTGGAAAGAATGTGTCGAAAAAACGGACAGCGGTGTGGCAAAGATAAACTTTATACGGTATGTTAACTAGATGTCATAAAGCTTCTCTCAATGACGGGGGCTAAAGAAAATCTTATTCAAAACATTAGTGCAAACCGCTATCCTTTATGGATCACCTATATGGGGCCGGCATCTCAAAGACATCACCGGGTTGATTCAAATAGTGTTGAAAGTATTTCTCCATGAGGAATTGGGGGTTAAACAACGTATTCCTTTTGCAATTATACTAGCAGAGGCGTGCATGCTTCCTTTGGAAGCGGAAGCTCTCTATCGTGCAATAACCTTTGTCAACAGATTCGCCCGCTGAAATGATGGGCTTCTATCCAAGATAGCTATGTCGCAACCTACTTCCTCGGGATGGTATCAAAATTTGCTAAAATGGGCTGAACGTTGGGGAATAAGTCCGCAAGATTGGCCTGACATCGAGCTTGGGGCCCGAGATCTATTACGCTGACGCCATGTTATGGAAAAATTATGGGCAACCAAAGGATCACGATGATCACATACATTTCGAAGTAAACAAATTGTTGGTCTATTCGAACAAACGCACCAAGAAAGCACAAATTCCGAGATTCTTGAAGCCATCCATAGCAAAATACCGGACAAGCTCCCATAGGTCGCATGTGGAAACGGGCAGATGGTACAATGTTCCAAAAGAAGAGAGGTACTGCTTGGTGTGTGAACAGAAGTTGATCGAAGATGAAGCCCATGTGTTTTTACAATCGCTCAAATTTTATGAAGAGATTAGAAAACAGGTTCAGATTGGTGGGCTAATGATTTTTCGACATTACTTGATGAGGACCCTTTGCTGCTTGGTCACTATTTTAAAGTCAGAGAAGCACAACCGCTCACTAGTAATCAAACTATGAATATTGTGTATTTGCCGCTCCATGGCCTTTCAAGGTCCAAAGTGGGCGTGATAATAATATTACATTACAATAGCATTACAGAAGGCTGAAGCTGGACGAACACCTCTAATGTATGCACTTGGGCAGGAGTTGCATGCAATTCTAACATAGTTTTACTCTAGCTCAAATGAATGTCGGTGGCATAATACCTAAAAGAATATGTGGGCTATCCTATACGCAACGTACCGATGGTCGGCCGGACCTCTCGCCAACGCCTCTAATGTATGCATTTGGGCGGTGAATAAATTATATCAACACTACTAAAATTTTATGCATTACTTATGTTACCACTTTTTGCCAATATCAAGAATAAAAAAGAAGAAAGTAATAAGCCCAAGATAAGAATATATTCTACTCTCATTAAACATAGCATGATAACCTAAAAAATGCTTTGGAAAAAAATAGTTTCTCTAAGAGAGAATGTCTGGGAGCTTAAAAATCGCTTTGACATTCTTATTTGCTTTTTGTCCATGACTCAAAAGGTCATGGAATTCTCATATTCAGATACAGCCTCTGAGTAAAGAGAAATGAACGCACATTGTGAAAGAATGAAGCTACACACATCTATCATGAGGGTTTTTTAGGCTGATCTAGAAAGCCAGCTTCCTAACAATACATATTTAGCTAGGATTTACATCCTCAAGTTGCCCTTTATTCCAAGATCTGGACCATACATAGTGATCCTCGTTTGTGGGGTATGCCTGTACAAGTTTTTATATACTGTATATTAAGGTTTACAAAATACTATAAGATTTGAGAGAATATACTTAATGGTGTTAATTTTATACACGTATTGAAAATATATTTGAGGGCTCTCACGCCTCTAATGCACCTCCGCGGTGTGCACCCAAACCAAAAGGGGTTTAAGGGGGATTTTAATTTAAATGTGTGAAATGCAATGGTTTGTGTTAATAATGTTAATGGTAGTTGTGTGTTGATTGTTATATTAAAAAAAAATTTGGGCCCGAAACGTAGATAAACTTTAAGGTAGACGTAGATAAACTTTAAGGGCCACTTGGAAATGAGAAGGCTTCCTATTCTGAAATGTAAATATGAAGCACAACAAAATTGGAACCAAGTATGTATATATGTATAATCCATAATTTTAACAAATGACAAAATATATTCTCCAGCCATCGCCATTGGGCTGCAACCAAATATTCTAATGTAATACACCATATAAGTAGTTTTTTAATATATGAAACAATCAAACCTATGGCGCTTCAATGGGATAATGTTCTGCTGACAACTTGCACAAAGCGAAACATATCCTCCACTAAGACTTCAACTGCAGTCTCCTGCTTCATCAGACAATTGGTTCCTAGTTTCTAAATGATTAACTCCAACAGATCAGGCGTCTTCAAATGAACTGGCGTTTTCTCAGGAAGAAATGATGATCTTCAAATTTGCACCTCCACCTTCATCACAGATACTTCTCCACAGTATCTCCGCCACTAGCCTGCCTGCCACAAATACTTCTCTGCGCGAAAGACATCGAGTGCAAATCGATTAAAGCAGCTAATTACAGCTTGTTGCACATCCAAACCAAGTCCATCGCGTGCCCTCATTGTTGATAGCAGAATTCCAGGTCGTCAAGCGCAAAACATATGAATGTTTAGGGCTTTTCCATCCTTAGCTTTTATCTCAACCTATAAAACAGTAAAATATTATCAGGCACTGCTCCCATTGGTCATTGGCAGAAAAATTAGTATCTTTTGACTATTTAGCATACTTTAAGAAAGTGGTATAAGGCTGTTGAGAGACAAGAAAGTATGTTGTGAATCTTATCAAGATTCATCTTTCCTTTCTTTATCTGGATTTGTCTTTAACAAATTTAAAGAGGTATATTCTAAAGACAAAATCAAATATGCAAATGGAAGGTTGCACTGGATTGAGAGCATGTGCTCCATTAAAGAAATGCTTTTAAAGCTTTCCTCAACAACAGGGATAAAAAGAAAAACAAGATTTTTGGCCACATGGTAAAACAGAATACGCATAATAAAGCCAAATAGAGCCACCATTTGCTGTTATGATATGTCTTAGCTATTTATGCCAGAGTAAAAAATACCTGTAAAGCTCCAACTCAGAGCAAATCCATGGTAATAACTGCTTCTTAGAGCAAATCGGCAAGTTCCACCTTCAATAAAATGTATGGCTTTCATTTTTTGCTGAATCCGGATCAAGAACCAAGCTCTGCCGACCAAGCTCATGGGGAGTTTGTTCCCAGAATCCAACAGATGGCAAATCCGAAAATGCCTTTTAAGCCTGTGAGCCACCATTTGCTGTTATGATATGGCTGTAACAAACATGATTTCTATCTTAGCTATTTATGCCAGAGTAAAAAATACCTGTAAAGCTCCAACTCAGAGCAAATTGTGACGCTCCCTGCTAAACATACGGCGCCCGGCCGTACACTCGGCAGGAAATCCCCCGTCCGGCTCAACAACCGCACAGGCCCTTCGTCTATCCCGCACTCTGGAACCTCCGTAGTGCGGGAAGGGGACACGAAGGTGTCTTGCGCGCCCTTCCCCTATGGGCTCCTATCACAGCGGAAGCATAAACACGTCAGAACTAGCAATACAATCCAATATGCTACCTCAGGGGTAGCTCAACCGCATATCCATAGAGGCGAAGAACATAATCATATACCTTAAAACATGAGAGCTCCTACCCGTGGCTCTGACACATAGGGTAGGCGACTGACTGGATAGGTCTCAAGATAGAGCAGACCGAGTCATAACAATGGCGGGGCTGGCATAAGACAATGGCTAGGGTTGACCACTCCATCCGCCCCTCCCTGCATACTTTGCGGATGGGCTAAATCAAGCCGTGGCATGTCTCTAACCTTGGGATACGCAATCCCATGGCATCACCCATCGGGACTACTCCAAAGTTGCATCTCCCGGGTCCGGGACGAGGTAGGAAGGGTTGCATCTCCCCTTCCCGGGGTCTAGGGGCTCCACGGGAGGCTAGAGAATCGCGGGCGACACACCATTCTGCACCCCGACCAACCCCCAAAACAAGAGCCAAGCCGACACTTGCAACTCTTGAGAGGCAAGGCTGTACACCATTGCCCCGGGAGGTGTCGGACCCATGCTCGCCCACACGTAAGTGACCCACCATAAGCCTAGTCCTTTGTGGGATCCCCCAAGCCCCCCACTCGGCGGGGATCCACCCTCCATCTTGCCTCTAGCCCCGTTGTGTGGTGCTGAGTCACATCATAGCTTCCATAGCCCGGTGGGTTCCTATGCACAGGCCGCAACTAATAGGAACTAAGGGATCTACACTAGGAGCATACTACATATGGCCCTAGGTCTCTACCCCCCTTCCCCATACAAGAGGAGCAACATGATCAACCAATATCACATATATCACATCATGATCAATACCAACATCATATGAACATCTTAACCTAATCATACATAGCTAACTAACAGTTAGGGTTCCTTGATTAGGGTTCAAGATGTTCAACAAAGGATCTAGGGTGGCTCTACTCTAGATACGAATCACTAACCCATCTGGAGTGCTAACTTCCAGATGAACTAACATGAACTCTACTCAACCTACCTCCTCCCGAAGCGCTTCCTCCCATTCCTGGCGTCTCCATGCTCCTCGACGTGGTTCGAAGGTTTGCTCCCTCTTATCATACACACCTTCCGTGGGCCGCCGCTCCGTGCTAGATTATGATTTGAACGGTTCGAAACGGGGTTTCGGGCACGTGGATGAGAGTTCAGGTGCTAGGTCAGAGAAAAGGGTCTAGGGTTAGGGTTAGAGCTCATATAGGTGTGGGTCCACGTGGGATGCCACGTGGCACCACTAAGATGAGGCCGTGTGGCGGTTGCCCAATAGGATAAGGCCATGTGGAAATGGGCCTTATCCTAAGGTTATCTAAGTTAAACGATTAACTTAGATGTGCACCCCTTGCCACTTATCCAAGGCATACAAGGCTACCTAGGTAGACTTGTATGGTGGCGGGTCCAGGAATATACGTATTTATGGCGTATATTCCCTTGGAACGTCACACAAATCCATGGTAATAACTGCTTCTTAGAGCAAATCGGCAAGTTCCACCTTCAATAAAATGTATGGCTTTCATTTTTTGCTGAATCCGGATCAAGAACCAAGCTCTGCCGACCAAGCTCATGGGGAGTTTGTTCCCAGAATCCAACAGATGGCAAATCCGAAAATGCCTTTTAGGCCTGTATAAGCCAAATTGGCCACAGTAACGCCAGGTTCTCTACAGGGTTACCAAGGTACAAAACAAAACAGGAAAAGACAGAGCTGCAAAGAAAAGAAGGCATATTTAACTATAACACAAACAAAAACTATGCTCTGAAAGTAATGCCCAAAGCAGATGAAACAAAAAGAGAATAAACTTACTTTTGCAGGTTGGGCTTCAGAACTAGGCTAGGAAACAGGAAACTCTTCCTTCACATGGCCAGCAAGATCTGGAGCTAAGAGGGATTGATGTTGAGCAGCAAATCCTGGAGGAACCATGGCATCAACACGGCCCTCTAGTTCATTATGCAAATCTGGTCCTTGATGTTACCTTGAAATTTTGAAGTTTTGCTCTTGATAGTGCACTGCAGACTGAATGTTTTGGAGCGCATGAACTATCAAAGAGTTGAAGTCCTTCCTACTACCACTCTAATGTTCAAAGCAGATGCCATGTTTTAGAGTGCAGAAATGCAGCTTGCTTGAAATGCAAAAAATAATGGAATATAGATGGATAGATTTGTAATGACCAGGGTCGTGTACTTACCTGTACATGACATGTTCTGGCTCTGCTATGGTCAAAAGAGGGAGTTGCGGAACCTAGAAGCGAGTTATGCAATGGCATATCATAAGTGGAAGCCGTCTTCCGATTCCATTTGGGCAGTTAGCAATTATAAAAACTGTGAAAATGGTCGAAAAATATGCCACGTCAGCAAAGGAGCGCCATTTTTCTTGAATTCTTTGTCTCATTTGATTCAAACCTTTTCTTGATGAAATTATACATGGATCTAAGCATTTGAGAAGGATTCCATAAGAGAATTCATTGCTGGCTTTGTAGAGGCCAAGCAATTTTCAGATTCTCCTTGCTGTAAGCTTCACATGGATGGGAAATTTTTTGTCATTCTCAAACAGAGCAGCAATTACTTGTGGTTTCCTTCAAGGCACATTCAATAAACTCGAATTCCTAATTTTCAAACAATTTTTCCCGGATCACATTGCTTCACCGAGAATACACATTCACTCCTTGCTCGAAGAATTTGAAGGTGAAATCATAGATTCTTGGCTCCTCGAATTAATCGGAAAGAAGAACATCTCCTCCCTTGCAATCTTTCAAGTTTTTTTTGTGAATGGTCAAGACAAAAAGATTGTGGTAAAGATATTCTCCTAATAATTTTGTATCTAAATGCTATGGTTTATGTACTTTTCTCGCATTAATTTGGTTCTCCTTCTCGATCTTGTTTGGATTTCCTCCTTAGCTTTCATCTTTATCCGCCTTTCTAGCCAATTCCCTTTTCGATCTTAGCCTTCTTATTTTCTTAGTTCTCTGTTTTCCCCTTCTTTTTCAATGGCTAATTTTCCCGAAAACAAAAAAAAAAATCAAATTTGCCAAAAGACCTAAATGCCAACTCTCTATTACACAAGTTTATGCTCCTTCCAAAAAAGTAGAGATCCGCTTCGACCGCTTAAGCTCTTTCCACTCTAATCCTTCAAATGTGCTTAAATTTGGGGATTTTTCTGATTTGAATTTTCTTTCAAAAGAAATGCAACACTTCTCCTCAGACGTGCCACACTGGGATAACCTCTCTAAGGATCCAAGTTATGACGATTTCATACCTGTCCTGGATGCAAATGGTGTACCTTTGCCTTATGGGGATCCAAGGCCAAATCAGCAAATCCTTTCAGATCGAGATCTCACTCAAGAATTCTACAACCTTCAGTACCTCACCCGACCAAATCTTCAACTTTTTAAAGGTATTCATCTGAACAGTTCTTCTATAGCTGCAAAGATTGAATCTTTATCTTCTACTGCTGTTGTCATTTCTGTTGATAAAGCTGGTGTTAATATACAGCACCTTTGGGACCATCTGCTTAGACTTCACAAAGGAATTGTCATTAACTCCATCTACTGGCTTAATTTTCCTTACCTTTTAATGGAATGTGGAAATAGCAGAACTGCAAATTTTATGTTGAAATTGGGACATTCGACCTTCAACACCTTTCAAATCTATTTCAAAAAGTGGAACCCCTCTCTCATTTATTATTAATGATTTTGGCAAATTTGTTATAGCCTCTGTGACCATGAATGATCTATCCCCTATTTACTGGAATGAGGATTGTTTCTCAAAAATCTTTAACACTATTGGCTCTTACATCTCTTCTGAGTTCTCCCCATTCAAGCCTCCTAAATGCTACATTCAGCTTGATATTACCAAACCAATCCCTACATCCATTCCCTTCATTGACTTCTTTGGTAAGCCTTCGAACATTCACTTGAGATGGGTAGGATTACCAAATTTTTGCCAGAATTGCAAAACTAGGCATTTCAATCATTCTGTTTGCAGTATCAAAGGGGACAAAGGGAACTCAGAGATTCTGGAGTATGCTCAGAATATATCTTACAACAAAAATACTGGCAGCACTGGTAATTCTGAGATTTCTAACCCAGATCCTCGAGATCCCATGTCCATGCATAAATATGTGCTTAAAGATATTATCACTCAGGATAATGCTCAAGAATGGAGGCCATATGAAAAAGTTAATGGCAGCAGAAAAAGAATTCAGAGGAAAAAAGAATTCAAGCAGAAGCAACTAGAGGAAAAAAAGGAAAAAAATGACTTATCAAATATGTCATATGGTCAGACAGCTTATAACCTTGCTCCTTCAACAATCAAGATTTTGAACAAAGGTTTATTCTTCATGAATGCAAACAAAAATGACTCAGTTGATAACAAAAGAGTCATTGATGGTCAAAATAAAAAAAATGATTTGACAAACATTGAGCACAATAAAACAATGCTCAAGGGTAAGGCTCCCATGCAAAGAAAAGAACTTGACTCGCAGACAAAACTTTGAAGGGTATTATGCTTGACTCTAAAAAGGCAGCATCAGAAAGACACAAAGGGATTAAAATCTCAGATAATCCCAAAGGAAATTGCCAGCCAACCTTGAAGATTCACAGCAGTGCTCCAATTCCTAAGGTTGCAAATGACTCAGAGGGAAAAGAGGAGTCATTAATTATGGAAAGCATACAAACTGAACCTAAAATTGCAGACAATGCAGAATGTCAAAATAAGTTGCCATGTTCAAACATATTTGATATTCTTGCAAAGGTGAACAATGATTGTGATGCAGATGACATTGATACAATGGTTCCATTGGAAACTCAGGCCCCCTCATTGCATACATCCACACTTTCACCCATTCTTGATTCTCCACTTTCATATCCATTAATAGACCTATCTGATAATCATAAGTCCCTTGATCCCCCAAATTCATGCCATGAAGGTTACATTTCCAGTCACATAGCTCAGCAACTGGCAGAATTGCATGTGGAAATTGATGGACATGGTATACAAGGCACGCCTGTAGGTGATCAAATAGTAATAGATGGTATTGATGGCTCAAGGCAGGACAACAGAATACTAAAAAGAAAATCAGTCCTGTGGGTTGAACAATCATGGAATTGAGTGTCGGGTTGGAACAAAGAAAAATCATTTGACAAAAAATCAAGATGCACAAGGCAACTTCAAACATAAGGAGGTACCCTCAAGTAGTCACAAATGAGGAGGCTAATAACGTGCAAGATCTAATCCCCGCCATAATAGTCTAATTGCTTCCTCTGATATAAATTGTGTCACGAAGTTTAAAACAAATCCCTGCTGTGGAATCCAAATTGAGCTGCTCTCACCATGAAGACCGTGTAATCTCCGACATCGACAACGGGATAAGGAAAATGATTCTCTAGAATATGTTCAAAATTCTGTCCAAAATTCTGAAGTTAGTGGTTCTTGGGAAGATGACTCTTATCTTTTAGGCCCTTCAAAATGCTTCTTATCTTCTAAACCTAAGGCTAAAAAAGGGAAGAAAAAATGTAATGCTAAGGTTAAGCATTCAAATAGAATTCTCAACATCCTGGGAACCCCTGCTAATAATACAAGGAGAAAGATCAAAGAAAGTACCAAGCATTAATCTTTGCTCTTTTCTGCCATTTCTATTCCTAAGCCTTATTCATGAAGATCCTATCCTGGAATTTAAGGGGGATTAAAGGTCCTTTGAAAAGGAGAAGAGCTATTTGTCAGATAAGAGATTATAAGGCGTATTATAATTCACTGCAAGAATTGAGACTACCTAACTTTGAGTGCTCAAATCTTGCTGACTGGATTGGTCCTGGCCAGTCTTCAATTTGGATTGAAGCTACAAACACTTCTGGGGGCCTATGCATGATCTGGAAAAATCTGAATCATGCTCTTTTCTACAACAGTCCCTGCAAAAGATGGCAGGCAGTAATTTTCAATCATCTAAACTCTCCCTTTGGTGTTATCAACATCTATGCCCCTACTAACTCAAAGGAGAGAGAAGACTTATGGTCTAAAAATAAATAATTGGCTTTAATCATAACAATATTACACTGGATTTTAGCAGTGACTTTTAACAATACTCCGCCTTTGACTTCAAGTCCAATAATAATTTCAGCATGTCGCTAAGGAGAGGGAAAATTGGGAAAAATTTAATGGACTCTAATTTGTTCAATCATATTCCTTCTTCTACCGCTAAGTACTCCCGGTCCAATAAGCAAGAAGGTAATTCAAGAGTATTTCAGGCCTCGATAGATTTTATATCAAAATGTCCGATCTAGACTTCGGGATAACCGTGGTTGTCTTCAAGTGATGAATGCACATCTATTTCCCACCATCACCACAATTTCTACTGCACCAAACACCTCAATAATATCAAGAGACAAGGTAACATCCCTTTTAAGCTAAATTGTTCCATTTTAAATAGTGAGAAATTTTGTGCGCATTTCTCCAATTTTTATGGTAATCTTCCCGAGAGTTCGCATCAATGATTCTATGAGAGCCTTTTATTCTAATCTAAAGGCTTCCAAAGCATGGATCAAGTTATGGTCCAAAAACCTCCATGAGCAGAAAAAAGAAAAACAAAAGTAAACTTCTAACCGCTATGAGGGATGTTAGATCTAAATTGCAAACTGATCCTTTGAATACCTCTTCATCAAACTGAAGATGATCTTGAACATGCCATTAAAAATATTGAAGAGTATGAGGCTAAAGGTGCTGCCATGAAAAGTAAGATCAAATTCCATAATAGTATGGACAATTGTAATACCAAATTTTTTCGTAATAGCCAAAAATAGGTTCCTAAAAAAAAAGAAATCTCCAAAGATCAAAATGATATTGGCCATACCATAGATGATCCAAAGGAAATTACTCAATATTTCTTCTCCAAATATTCCAAAATTTTCTAATCAAAGATAATGCTATGGGATAATCCCTGTACAATGGTTTCGAACACTCTTAATTCCTTGCCTATCAATATTATTGATCCCTTTGAGTGACCAGATCCTAAATATGCCTCTCCAAGAGGAGATTAAGCAAATTTTAAATGCCATGGCCAAAGGTAAAAGCCCTGGGCCTGATGGGTTTCCACCAGAATTTTTTATTAAGTTCTGGGATGTTCTTAAGAATGATCTTATTGCCATGATTAAGGGTTTCTGGCATTCCAACCATTTTGACCCCTCAGATTATCCTCGTGGATTCATCACTCTCATTCCTAAAAGTGATAATCCTGAGACTTTCAATGAATGGAGACCTATATCTTTGACCAACACGACCTACAAACTTTGTGCCAAAATCATTGCAAACAGGATCAAAGGTTTTCTTCGTAAAATATCGGGTTTGCATCAATCGCTTCCTATCGACATGATACATCCTTGATAACTACATTGCAGCTATGGAGGGTATGCATTGGGCAAGAATTTCAAATCAAAAATGTGTCCTCTTGAAACTTGATTTTTCCAAAGCCTTTGATACAGTCAGGTGGGATTTTTTGATTCTGGCCCTTCAAAAAATTGGGATCCCAATCAAATTAATTGACTTGATTATGGGCCTTAATCTTAGAGCTCAATCTGCAATCATAATAAATGGCTCTCCCTCTACCTTCTTCACTTTGAATAATGGAGTAAGGCAAGGCTGCCCCTTAGCCCCTTTATCCGCTCATAATTGTGGCTGAAATGTTAACAAGAGTAATCCTCCATCATCAACAAGTTGGTAACATTGAGGGTCTTAAGCTTTCCTCGATAACTGCCTCATCTTACCATAATGCAATATGTCGATGACTCCTTCAGCCTTTTGAAAAAAATGAGCGTAACAACATTGAATCCTTTTTAAATATTATCAAAGGTTTTAGTGCAGCCCTCGATCTATCTAAATGAACAAGTGCATCATCCTAGGAGAATCTAATCAAAATGACATCCCGGGCATTAAATGTTATGATTTCACCACTCAACCACTCTTTGGGATGCCACTCTCTCTTGACATGAGTGTCAAAACCTTTGGACTCCAATTGTTTCTAAAATCGTGAAAAGTTGAGTAATTATGGTAGTTGTCTCTCCTTGGCGTGAAGAACAATCATTGCCAACTCAGACTTGCTAGTTCCCACATTTATTTCTCTTCCTCGCTCTCCTAACTCCTAAATGTATATATCAACAGATAGAGAGGATTGTTAGAAATTATATTTGGGTAAAAAATCATATGGTAAATTGGAATTATGTGACTCAAAAAAAGAGATAAAGGGGTCTTGGTCAGAAAAACTTGCTCTTCTGTGGGTATGCTTTAGCAAATATGTTTGGAAATCTCTGCTTAATCATGGTAGTCCCCGCTACTTCTTTTATTATTTATTGGCTTCAAAATAGCAAGTTCAAGGGGCATCCTTCTCATAGTCATCATTTGCCTCATTCCTCCTTCTTTGAGTCTAAACTCGTGCTAATACTTCCCCTCTAATGAGGAATTTGATATTGGCGTGGAATAAAGTTTCCAAAGCTTACTCTCATGATCAAATCTCAATTTCTAGTCACAACACCAAAGATCTTCTCGAATCCAAACCTTTTTGTTAGAGATGACAAGCCTTTAGCTCTTAAACATCCTGAATTTACGTAAAATGGATGGAGAAGAACATTCCGACCTTAGGGGATTTATGGATTGATAAATGATGGACATCTTGGACTAGGCTTAAAGCTAAAATAAGGGCACTACCTCCGACAGACCCTTTTTGATCACATAATGAACACGCCGGGGCAATAAATCTTAATCCTAACATTAATCGTGACATTCATTGGTCTTGTAGAGACAGTAAAAACTTACAAAGTTTCCAATATTTATGCTTATCTTACCGTGGAGTCTCAACAAAGCCTAAAAGGGGAAATACCGCACATAAATTGATGTTGAGTCAATCCTTTTAAGAATATTTGGAAATCTTTCTGGTCCTCCCAAAGTTGCCTTCTTCATTTGGCTACTAGCAAACAAAAGCATTCCTTGTTTGGAACTTATTCATAAGATTTATTCCTCCTCCTGCTCAAACTATCTCTCGCCTATGTCCTCTTCGCAATTCTATTGAAAATGTCCAAAGATATCTTCACATGTCCAAAAATTAATGGCTTATGGAATTGGATCCTAAATAACTTTGGTATTGTAAAACCAAGGAATATCATTGAATTCATTTCTAATAATGATCCCATGAGAAACTCTCTTTGTTATATTATTTTATGGAACATTTGGAAAAATAGAAAAGTGTGTCTCTATGGTGGTCATAAAAATTCAATTCTTTGGATTCAGTTCCAGATAATTTATGACATTGAGCTGATGGTAACAGCTCAAAAAAACAGATATGCTGATAATTATGACAGTAGATGGAATAACCTTGGAAGTTTTGCAGGACCTTTCAATAGTTTTAAGCTTAATTGTCATGATATCTCTTCTAATGCCAATTCTTTTGTTGATAGATTACCTTTGGAACTGCAAGTACAAGCTTGACCTTCAATATGATGTGGCAGAAGAGGCAATAATGTCAAGGCTTGGAAACAGTAGGACAGATGTATTTCAGCATAATCATGACTACAGTTTTTGGACAGGGACAGTTAAAGGAAAACTTATGGAGTCCTTATCAGAAATTCCAAGGTTGGAAATCCGGCAATGGAGTTCAGGCAGAAAGGAACTCATCTCATGCATGAGCTATTTTGGTTTATTCACGTGTTTGGCGTGAGACATGAGAATCTCGTTTGAATCCTACAGGAAAGCTATTACTATTATAGAGGAAGGGCTGATTGCTTTGGAACAATGATTCATCTAATGGCCACATGCAATTGGCCGACATCGAACTAGTGGATCTGGGAAGCAAACCAAATCCCAATTTATCAACCTCAAACCGTGACCACTTCCATTTCCTAACTTCATATAACTTCGAAGTTTTCTTTGTTTTACCGGGAACTATCTTCAACTGCTCAAGATCTCACTTGGCAAGGATAGCGGTGCATCTTCTTCATCAGATCTAAGTGCACCAGAAGTTGATCTGAAATAACTTGATCAATTTCATTTTGTATTCTGCAACTTTAAGCTACTTAACTCTATATAGCTTAACTCTAAAGGCTTATCATTCTTGGATATGCCTATGGTTTATGTAATTGTTTTCTATAATTAATGATTAAAAAGTTTCTTTCCTTCAAAAAAAAAAAAATTATAAAAACTGTCCCTCTAAGACAAAAAAACTCCGGTTTAACTCCAAAACTCTCTGATTAATTGACAAGGGCAATCCTCTGACTCTTAAAACCTGAGTTAACTGACAGCCCAATCCTGCCGCCGATTTCCTCACCAATATCATCTTAGTCCGGCACCACAGACCCAACAAGGTTACTTCCTACAATAATTCAAAACATTATTATAAGAGTTATTAGGGTTCATAATCTAAATTATGGTTCCCCATCTTCGTAATGTGCCCCACCAAGCTCCTTCTCACTTGCCCGCACATGGAGCACATTACGTTAGTTTAATTAATAAGTTTGTGGTTTTAGGGGGACCACCCCCTTACCATACCTTGCATTCGATCATGGCCCTTTTTGATTTTGAGCTTAAGGACCATTTAAGATGATCCCATCATCGCCATGATCAAGTGCTACCTTGTACTCTAAGCCGGTGCGAAGTACCCCCTAGTGCATCATGCCCCAAGGGTTTTAAGTTAGGAACGCTCTCACGATCCCATCATCGCACATGATCACTTTGACCTTCATCATGACCCCCTATGGCCGTGTGTGCGATCCCCACATCATTGGCATAGGAGCATCCGACCGATGTCCCATCATCGCACCATGCCTTTCCTTCTTCTCTCGCGATGACCCTAGTGGTCATGCGCACCTCTTGGTGCATGTTGTTTAGGGAACGCCTTAAAGGCTTATCCCATCATCGCACACATGTTCCAAGACTCGCATATGTATTCCACTAACTAGAATACACCGCCGCCAGAGCTAGAGGCTAACTAAGAAGCATACTAAGCTAACCTCGGGCGAAGTCGGGGTCGACCAAGTCGGAGACGACTAAGCCCATCAAATTCCTTCATAAACTCCTCGGGTATTGCTTCTCCAGATCTTGCTTCAATACCCTGGATTTAGTGCTTCCACCCGCAAGTGCTTCCACTTGACCAAACTTCGGAGAAACCGAGACCTCCTAGTCTTCTTGAATGACTTATCAAGAAAGTAGCCTGCACAATTTCCACTTGCTCTTAGTCGGCCATTTCCAACAAGGTTGGAGTATCTCAAGACCTCCTCAGGTTAGGATTGTGCCTTTTCAATAAACTTACGTGTGGAAAACCTTGTGAACTTTGAGATGGGCGGGAGATCCAACTTGTAGGCTTGGGAGCCCACTCTCTCCCAAAATCTTGAAGGACCAGCCCATCTAGGGGCAAGCTTCTTGCAACTCCCAACCAAGCTTAGCTTGCTTGACCTTGATCTTCAACCACACGCTATCGCCTACTTTGAACTCTCTTATGGTCCCGTGGCTTTTCTGGCTACACTTTTCGGGCTTCTTTGCCGCTAGGAGGTAACCCCTCACTTCTTCCACTAATCAATCACGTGATATCTCCTAGCATCTACCGACACTTCAACCTTTGACACGGGGATTGTGCCAAGTGGGGTTAAGCACCGGTACCCGTGAATTTACCATGAAAGGAGACATCCGGGATGACTCTTGTTTGGCACCTTGTAGTATGAATTCCACCAAGTGGATGTACTCATCCCACTTGACTGCTTATTCCGCACAAAGCTTCTAAGCATGTCTTCAATGATTGATTCGGCCCTCTCCGGCCTGACCATCTGTTTGGGGCTGATATGCCGTGCTCATGGAGACGAGCTAGATCAATGGTGTCAAGAGGTCCCGCAAAAAAGCACTCATAAACTTGAATCTCTATCTGATATTATCTCCCCGAGGCATGCCATGGAGCCTAAAAATCTCCTTCACAAATAGCTTGGCAGATTATCTAATGTCGTGGTCGGTAGTTCTACAAGGCACAAAAATGTGCCATCTTAGACAATTTTGTCTACTACGACCATCAATGCATCTTTGCCTCAAGAGTCTTGGGAAGTCCTGTGATAAAATCCATACTTACCACTTCCCACTTCGTGATTCGCACCGCTAGAGGTTCCAAGGCTTTTGGAATTGCTGCTCATGCTTTGGTTTGTCGGGCACAACCTGACACTGGCTAATATATCTTGCTATCCCGCTTCTTCATTCCCTACTGTATAGCTACTGGAATCTTGAAGTAGGTCTTCATAAAACCCGCATGCCCGCTATTGGGCTGTTGTGTATCATGGAGAATTAGCTTCCTTACCCCTAGTCATTCCAATAACACTCTCCCCGCCCCATCACGCTTACGGCGCACGGGAGTTAGCGGGCCTTGACTTGGTCCGTCGATGCATGAATAGTCCTGTACCAAGAGGCTTTCCCATACCTCCTTGAAATCACCATCGATGGTAGAGTCTCCTCAATTCTCTTGCCATACCCACTGAAAGAGAGTTGATATAGCATTACAATGTGTTCTCGCCTCAAGGGGTCTTCTAGAAAGGGCATCCGCAACCACATTCAACTTACCCGGCTTATAAGCAATCTCAAAGTCATACTCTTCTAGGAATTCCATCCACCTCCTTTGTCTTAGATTCAGAGTGGTTGGGTAAAGATGTATTGGAGGGCTCGTGATCGATCTAACCTAAACTTCCTCCCAAGCCAAATAATGCCTCCAAACACGAAGAGCCCCTGACAATAGCTAGAAGTTCCCGATCATGGGTTGGATAGCCATTTTCGGTGTCGTTCAACTTCTTGGAATCATAAGCTATCACTCTTCCTTCTTGCATAAGGACTCTCCCTGTTGCTATCTTACTTTGCATCCATTGCTACTATCTTGTCCTTGGCGTAGGAACTGAGCGGTGGCCGCTTGTTAAGGGCCTCCTTAAGCTTTTCAAATGAAGCTTGAACATTTTCTAACCAATGTGTTCTCCAATCTTTCACCTTAACACTCTTAGTGAGGTGGAGATCAAGGGGGACGCCTAACTTAGCGAAGTCCTTCGCGAACTTTTCGTAATAACCTCGCCGGGACTTAGAAAGCTTACTTCCGGCCACATTCTTTGGAGCTGGCCAATCTACTTCACTGCTTGCGGGATCTTTTATGGGTCGGTGGAGATTCCTCCTCCGGGATATGACATGGCCCAAGTACTCCACTCTTTCAGTAGCAAAGTGGCATTTGGAGACTTTCCATACAAACGATGCCCTCAACTTTTCTAACACCCTTCTCAATTGTCGACTATGATCTTCAATGGACTTGTTGTAGACTAGAATGTCGTTGAAGAAGACAATGACAAACTCGCCTAGAAAATCCCTCAAGACGTCATTCATGAGGCGCATAAAAGTTGCCGGAGCATTCGACAATCCAAAGGGCGCTATCAGAACTCAAAGTGACCATACCGCTCAATGCGGTCTTATGGATATCCTCTTCTTTTATTCTTATTTGGTGGTACCCGACCTCAAATCAATCTTAGAGAATACCTTTGCTCCTTGAGCTGGTCCATTAAATCATCTGGGCCTTTGGCAATGCATACTTGTTCTTTTATCGCCTTCTTGTTGAGTGGCGATAGTCTATGCACATTCTTAACCGCCATCTTTCTTCTTCATTTAAGAGTATGGGTGCTCCAAAAAGGAGACACACTTGCTCTAATAAAACCAAGCTCAAAGCAATTCCTAGAGTTGCTTCTTGAGCTCAATCAACTCGTGTGCTCATCATGTATGGTGCCTTGGCGGTAGGCTTAGCATCTGGTGCCAATGTGATCTCACACTCCACACCCCTATAAGATTGGTAGTGTTTGTTCATCCGCAAATACATCATTGAATTCAGTAAGCCTTGCTACCGCTTGGGCAATTTGCTCCCTTTTGATCATTTCCATCCGCTTATTGGGCTCAATTGCCTAATCTCAAAATGTAATCCACCTTTATTTCTTTCTATTCCTTAGCCGCCTTCCAAAGAAATACACCGCATAGAAGAAGTCGCTTCTTTACCTCTCACTATGAATTTGGTGCCGTCCGGTCAGGTACATGGCGACTTTATTAAGGCCGCGGTCGATCATGGCTACGGCTTTAGGAACTCCATTCCTACTATAAGGTCATACCTTCCAATCTCCATAACCTCCCCCCATCTGGCCACTTACTTCCACTAAGGTCTATGTCGCAATGTGATCCCTCCCTCCCCTTAGTGTGCTTAGAATGGCTCGCTTGCCACAGTAACCGCCTTGGCTTAGACTTCAATACTTTTTGTTCTTCATTAGGGCAGCCAGCCTAGGAGAGGCAGTTAAGTGAGAGCTACCGCATCTATCAATACCAGATATGGACTGCTATCTATGATCCCTCAGCCGCAATGACTGTTGGATCGACTTTCAATGTCATCTCAACGTTTGTACAGATATGGCACTCACCATCTATGAAGTTCGGGCCTCATGCCGGTCGCCGCCTTCATCCGCTTGTTGCAGGAATCCCAATCCATAAGCTCGCCAAGGCTGCCTCGCATGACTAATGGGCAATCATGGGTTCGTGCCCTGGCCGGAAGCAGCACCAAACAAAGCTTCTCAATACATTCCCTCGCTCTTCTTTCGCAGTCGTAGAATACGCTTTTAACATGCTGCCCCCTCGATGCATATTGGCGCTTACTTGGCCCCCAAAGTTCTTACCTCCCCGAGCTCTTCCATGTCACGCCGGGCCTCCCCGATGTATGAAAGGTCGGGCCGCCACTCGCTGTCACTTTGGTACTGCATCGTTGACTTTCCTTTGAAGGCCGATTGTTCTCACCGGGCGCCGGAGCTTCTTCCAAACTTATGGCTTTATCCCTGGCTCGCATCGACTTAGGGGTTGATTGTTCTGGACTAGCCTTTTGATATTGCTGTTCAATCCCTCAATGTAAGTTTCGACCGCTTTGCCTTCCGACACACCAGTGAACATGAAGTCTAAGTCGATAAATTCCCTCTCAGATACTTTGTAACCGCCAATGTACCCTCGGGTTCAATCTATAGAACTGTCGATCTGGCCGCTAGTATGTGACCTAGGCAATATAATGTCTCGCGAAAAGCCTTTGGCAAGGTCTTGAATCTGCAGAATCGTCTTTTGAGCTTGTTGACTTCTCGATAGCCTTTCCACCGCATTCTAGCTGCCCCTATCAAGTTTGTTGTAAAGCAACCTTCCCTATATCTTTATCCTTCATACCATAAGAGCGTTTAACCCTTCCATCCGCTGCCGTGCTTCGCTTCCATACCCGGATCCGTCCTTCCCCGTAGAACTCCACCCAACTTCCTAGTCTTCCACACATTGCTCATAAAGATTGTCTAACTTTCTTTGATAATCATCTTCTTCCTTGCCCTCGCTCTACCACTGCGGAGGACTCACTTTCTTGGCGCTAGAATCGAAGGACTGTCTGGGTGTCTGATGAGTGGAGCTGGTGGTGTTGGACTCCTTCGTTTCTCTTTTCCTAATCCCTGCCTCCGACATTCCCTTGATTGTCTGCCCTCTCCTTGTGGACCTTCCTCGATGCCTGCTGAGGTATGGGAGGTGGCGGCGGGAGCAGTGCATATTCTTGGGCATTCATGATGGGGTGGCCCAGTGGATCAGCCGATGATCGGGTTCCTCATCCGGACGAGCCTTATGTTGATTGCTTCGGCGGCCATATCACCGTTGTTGTCATCTTGATCCGCCCAAATAGGTTTTCGGGTACCCATCGGTGGTGGTGTCCTTGGCCTTGAGAACCTGAGCCCGTGTTCCTTGCTGCAAGGATTAATCATCAATGTTTGTTATTTAAGTTACACACTAATTGTTCTTGCTCAAAATTGAATTGTTGTTAGATACAAAAGAAATCATGTGAAAATTCCTCTTACAAGTCAAAATCATGGTAATACATTAATTAGTATATATAGGGATACATTGATGAATTACATGATAATACTTAAGAGAGAGTTACAATGTACTTTAATTACTTAATAAAACAAGTCTTCCATCAATGATGCCGCTTGAAGAAGTTCTTGATTTTCTTGAATCCCGTGTCCTTGCCCATGTTCCGGCAGAGTTCGGGGCCACGATCCTCCCCTCCAATGCTCTTGCCACCGGTACTGGGAGTTCTCGTGCGCTTGCCACCACTCATCGACTGCGCGCATCCCCGAGGTGGCCCCCTGGGAAGTCGAGGGCATGAAGGGCTACAGATTTTGAAGAGAATCACATGGTCCATCCCGAATCTATCCCCCAAGGCAGTGTCCAAAGCCCGAGAGTCTTATGAGGGCGCCACGGATTCTTCAGCCTCCCTGGGCTAAACTCCTGTGGAAGACTATCATCGTCCCTGGCTAAGGCCTAAGATAGTACACGAGTGATTTACCCCAATGCGCCCCGCGGGTCCGTTACTCTTCCTTTGAGCCTCGTAGAACACATCTATTGGCGGTAAGATTCGTGGTCCTCTCCACATAGTTGTTCGTTTCCCAAATTGATCTTTGCTAGATGATTCACGATGCTCATGGAGCGCCCTGGCCGGCTTGGAGCTTGGGCCTCTTCCTTGTACAACCCGCTTTGATCTCTGGAATTCCTCTTACCGGAATGTCGGTTTGCTGCCTTTGTTGGAACATCGCCTTATCGTTGGTGGCTGGGTCGTCCGGAATATAGTTCCCCGCGAGAGTGTCGCCGGCTACCTCGTGGAATATCTTTGGTAGGAGTAGTCGGCGAAGTCACTACCCCGCTCTTGTGCCCAAGGCAGGAGCTCATCGATCTCCAGGCCCTCCTCTCGACAATAGGAAGATTGAGGATATCGATTGTGAATATATACTCTCGCCATCATGATCACCGGTGAGGGCCGGATACCCATTGGGGCCCGAATCCCGCCTTAGTGCTTCCCCGTTGTCGAGCTAGACTTCCATCCTTTCTGCCTCCCTCATCTCCCAACTTGGGTTCCTTCCTCCTCCTCTTCGTGAATCCCCGCCTCAATCGCAACATAGGTGCTTCATGTGAATGCCGAATGTGACTGTGAAGTCTCGATCTCATGGATGCTTATCCGGGCTGCCCGAAAGTGTCAGAGGTGCCAAATCCAAAGGTTGAATTGACGGCCCCCGCTGGTTAACCGCCTATACCGCATGAACAATGCTAAGGCCGCTTGGCTTGAGAGGTACCTATGCCTATGATGCTTAGGGTGTCATGTAGTCCCGGGCATGTTTCTGGGTTCTATCCCACGCCTTGTTCTTGCCCCTCGATCCCCCACCCATGGCTTGAGGAAGAGAGTCTAGAGAAACCCATTTCCTCCCCTAGGTGGCAAGCTAACTTCCCGAGGGCGAAATTTGTCGATCATATTGGCAAATGATGTCGATTAGTAGTAAGGGAGTTCGGATCAAAGTGGCATGAAGATCAAAGAGATGGTCGAAGACATGAAAGGCTTGTTCACAGGAGTTCACGGATGTGATTAGAGTCATTGCCACCATCTAAAGCTTGATGGGCCATTGAAAGCGAGGTGGTGGGGTGAAAAATGGGCATGGAAATAAGCAAAGGCACAGGAAATCGCCATAAAGGGGTCGAAGAGCAGTCCCGATGGGGAGAAAAATGACAAATGAGGGCCCCTTTTATGTACTAGGGGGTGCCCTGCCCGCGGTTAGTGCACAAAGGTTCTTGGTGGGGACGAAAGGTCCCATGGCCATGGTTGTCAAATGAGCTACCATGAAGTACAATTCTAGACAAAAGCGAAAGCAAAAACACTACATGAGAGTTTGTTGGGGTTAAAATTAGTCAACTTAGGCAAAATTTACAAATCGGGTGGCGTCATGAGAAATAGCTCACAACAGGGTATGAACCGTGTTTTTAAGCGATGACGTTTTGGTCATTTCTATTCCTATGAAAGGTTTTTGGGAATTTAAACATCCTAACATGACTTTTAAGATGTTTCTAACCTAACCAGCAACTTTTCTTACTTAAATTGACACGATTAGCATCAAAATCTGCCGAAATCGGGTGGCGTCATGGAAATAGCTCCTCGCTACGAGGGGGTTTCAGCGTCACGACACGACCCTTGCTTGAGTTTGGTAATTTTTTTGACTAATTGCTAGGGTTTCTAACTAATTAATTTTCTTTCAACATTCCAATTTCAATGATCAAAACTAAAGTAAAATTTGAGCTATTTAAACACATTTTTATACAAGAATTAAGGTCAGTTTACCACAAAATTTTGTATTTATGGGAAAAACTTAATAATTACATTAATTTTAGACAAACTCGTGATCTTCAAGGGTATTCCTTGCGGATGCGACGCGAAGTGTATGTCCTTGGGCATCAATGTCACCCTCTTAGAAGGCATGAAGGAGATTCAGAGTTCCTCCTAACAACTCGGGTGAGCTTCGACCCGCCACCCAGCGACCTGAAGTTGTGAGCGACGCCACCAGAAGTCGGTGATTTAACTCCTCGCATCACCTCCCCCGATGAGTCAGCTCGAGCGGTGCCTTTCCTAATCGTGAGATTAGTGCAATTGTTGAAAGTGCTTAATCTCCCGGAAGACACGGAGTGTATCTAATTAGGCCCGTGATGGACCTTTCTTCGGGCTTCTCCTGTGGTGGTGGCGGTGTCTTGGGTAAAAGCATGTTAGGTGTACCACTTTTGGAACCTCGCAGTACATACACTAGGTACCAGGCTAACCGGGTACTTTTCATTTTTATTTTCATTAAAACTAGTACAAAAGTCCAAAATAAAAAGTCAAGGACGATTAATATTCAAAGTTAAGATAAAAGATAATGCTACCGGAGACAAAAAATATATAAAAGTTCTAGAATGTACCTTTTATTGAGATATTACACAAGTACCCAAGCCAAAATTCGGGTACCTTTTTAGGTACTTTTTTGGTCACTAAATAATACTTTTTTAAGGGACACCTAACATGCTTTTACCCCTCTTGGGCTGGTTCTTCTTGGGTCGCCCCTCCACATAGCGCTCCACATTAAGCGACAAGCCAGGTTCATTATACCTCGTCAACGACGAGGTATTCTCGGGAATATGCAGGCGGGCGCGTTTGAAGAGTCGGTCCTCCTTCAGCGGCGCGATCATTTCACAGCCTTCGCTTTTTAACCACCTTAAGGTGGCTCGCCACACCGATAAGGTGGCCTTGGGTTCAAGGCCTCCTCCGCCTTCTTCCTCGCCGCCTCCTCCTTCTTCCACCTCTTTCCACGCTCTGGGAGGTTCTTCAATCACGCACGGGTCCTTCGGGCCGCATCATTCCTCCTCTTGGTTCGCCTCTCCGCCTCAGCTCCCCGCTCTCCCTCTTCTTCCTTGTGGCCCTCTCTCTTCCCTCGCCACTCCGTAACCTTCTTCCTTTTGCCCTTCTTGGGCACCGGCTGGCCCGCTTCTTCAACTTGCTCTTCAACTCGCTTCCTCCATCTCTAGTAGTCAAGGCCCGCGACGTGGATTCTCCAGTCAAGTGCCTCGGGCTGAGAAGAGCTGGGACGTTAGTGCCCTCCTCCGGCCGTGGTAGGCTCTGCTGGCCGGCCGTCATTGAAGGCCCTTAGTCGATAGTGTCAGGATCTTCTTGACATACACCACTGCCGCCAGAGAGAGTAGGGGCCGGGCCACCTGCCTCCCCGGCCGCCTCGCTTCAGCTCGCGCTATACAATCTGCCTGGAAAACCCGTGTGACGAAGGCTGATCAAGAGAGATAAGGTGGAGGAAGGTTTGGAGGAAAATGAGGTGTCGTGGATATTTTAAAAAAGGAAGGGTCACCGGAAATATTCTCCTATCACACAGGCCTACTTATTAGCCCCTTTATTAATTACACACCATAGTACCCCTTTATTATTAATATATGTTTAATTTAATACATATACTAAAATCAGACATACCCTTTAGACTTCAAATTTCTAATAGCTCTGGAAGTATTAATTATGGATTTTGCGCCATTTTTTCACCCGTGTCTCCGATTGGCACGTGATTCTTCGACCCATTTTTAGTGAAACCTGACGGCATTGCACTAATTTTCAATCTAATTTTACTAGAAGGTGAATTTGACTCATTCACTTAACCTAATTTGTGACCCACTACCTAGAGAAAAATTTTCCCCTACTCCGAGGTTCGGGATGGTGGAAATTTCTATTTTCACCCCTATAGGCTTGTGCTATTAGACTACTTTCATGGTTATGGTCGCTAGTTCTGGTCAACCAAGAACATGGCTCTCGATACTACTGCAGGACGCCCCTGCTAAACATACCAGAGCACTCTTAGAAACTCTGGCCCCGCCAGTTAACAACAAGACAAGCTCTTCTAGTCTATCCCTGCGACTGAACCTCCAGGTGCGGGAAGGGGTCAATGAAGGTGTTTGCCACTTCCCTATGGCTCCTCATCACACGTAAGTAACTAGTAATATATAATCCAATATGCTACTCCTTAGGGTAGCTCAACCGTGAGACATCCATGAGGCTAAGAACATAATCATATACCTTAAACATGAGAGTCTTCACCGTGGCTCTAACACATGTGGGTGGTAGGCGACCTGACTAGATAGGTCTCAAGATAGAGCGCACCGAGTCATCAATGGCTGGGCCTGCATAAGACAATGGCTAGTGTTGACCACCCATCCCGCCCCTCCCGTGCATACTTTGCATGGGCGACCCAAGCCTGCGGCATGCACCTAACCTTCCTGGACACGCAATCCCATGGCATCACCCACCTGACTACTCTGTGTTGCATCTCCCCGGTCCGGTTTTAGGTAGGAAGGGTTGCATCTCCCTTCCCCGGGTCTAGAGGCTCCACGGGCGGCTGTGAGAACGCAAGTGGGCGGCCACCTATCTGCACTGGACCGGGAATCTCCCCCAAACAAGAGCCAAGCCGACACTTGCAACTCTTGGAGAGGCGTGAAGCACACCATTGCCCCGGGGAGGTGTTTCTGACCCACGCTCGCCCACACGGCGGACTCCACCATAAGCTCTAGCTTCCACTGCGGATCCCCCGGCGCCCCACTGTAAGTGGGATCCACTCTCCATCTTGCCTCTAGCCCCAGGTGGTGGCCGAGTCACATCATAGTTTCCCATAGTCTCTATGGGTTCCTATGCACAAAGCCAACTAATAGAAACTAAGGGATCTAAGCACTTAGGAGCATACTAAGCATATGGCCTTGTGGGTCTCTAAATTTCCCTTCCCTCTGTATACAAGAGGGAGCAACATGATCAACCAATATCACATATATCACATCATGATCAATACTGGTCATCATATGAACATCTTAACCTTAATCATACATAGCTAACTAACAGCTAGGGTTCCTTGATTAGTGGTTCAAGATGTTCAACAAAAGGATCTAGGGTGGCTTTACTCAGATACGACCACTCAACCCATCCGGAGTGCTAACTTCCAGATGAACTAACATGAACCTACTCAACCTACCTCCTCCGGCGCCCTCCCATTCCCTCGGGCGCCTCCATGCCTCGACGGTTCGGAAGGTTTGCTCCTCTAATTTATCATACACACCTTCCAAAAAGGCTGCCGCCCGTGCTAGGATTATGATCGAACGGTGCTCAAACCCGGTTTCTCGCACGTGGACAGAGTTCGTGCTAGGGTCGAGAAAAGGGTCTAGGGCTAGGGTTAGAGCTCATATAGGTGTGGGTCCACGCGGGATGCCACGGCACCACTAAGATGAGGCCGTGGCTAAGCGTTCAATAGGATAAGGCCATGTGGAAATGGCCTTATCAAGGTTAAAAAACGCATTAACTTAGATGTGCACCCTCGCCACTTATCCAAAGGCATACAAGGCTACCTAGGTAGACTTGTATGGTGACGGCGTCGAGAAATATATGCGTTATTTATGGCGATATTCCCTTGGAGCGTCACACAAATCCCATGGTAATAATCGCTTTTAGAGCAACCCAAGTTCCACCTTCAATAAAATGTATGGCTTTCATTTTTTTTCAATCCGGATCAAGAACCAAGCTCTGCCGACCAAGCTCATGGGGAGTTTGTTCTTTAATCCAATAGATGGCAACCGAAAATGCCTTTTAGCCTCAGATAAATAAATTCGGCCACAAGAACGCCAGTTCTCTCATGTGGTTACCATGGGTACAAAATAAAACAGAAAAGACAGAGCTGCAAAGAAAAGAAGGCATATTTAACTATAACACAAACAAAAACTATGCTCACCAAAGTAATGCCCAAAGCGAGATGAAACAAAAGAGAATAAACTTACTTTTGCAGGTTGGGCTTTAACTAGGCTAGGAAACATGAAACTCTTCCTTCACATGGCCGCTGAAGATGCGGAGCTAAGAGGGATTGATGTTGAGTAAACAACCCTGAGGAACCATGGCATCAACACGCCCCTAGTTCATTATGCAACTGGTCCTTGATGTTACCTTGAAATTTTGAAGTTTTGTTTTGATAGTGCAACGCAGACCCAATGTTTTGGAGTTTATGAACTATCAAAGAGTTGAAGTCCTTCCTACTACCACCTAATGTTCAAAGCAGATGCCATGTTTTAGAGTGCGTAAATGCAACTTGTTTGAAATGCAAAAATAATGGAATATAGATGGATAGATTTGTAATGACTGTGGTCGCGGTACTTACCTGTAGACATGACATGTTCCGCTCTATGGTCAAAAGAGGGAGTTGCGAGAACCTAGAAGCGGAAGTTATGCAATGGCACATCATAAGGGGAAGCCGCCTTCCGATTCCATTTGGGCAGTTAGCAATTATAAACCGTCCCTCTAAGACAAAAACGCGCTCCGCTTAACTCCTAAAAAAACTCTCGATTAATTGACGGGGGGCAATCCCACTCTTAAAACCTCGAAAGTTAACGTGACCGGTAATCCCCATACGATTTTCTCACCAATATCATCTTAGTCCCAAGACCACGGACTAACAATGTTTTGCCATCACATAACCCTAAAATGGGTTATCTCGAGGCTTGCATGTCGAAAGCGTAATATGATACCGCAAGAAAATACAATAATGTAATAAAGAAATATATATGACATATGGGTCTAAACCATTGGAATTAGGCATGAAAAATTAGTCTAAGTTTTGAAGCGCACTCTAGATATATACTAATTAGTATACCTCATCAAATACATCCATGAAATCATATAAAAACCTTTAGGAAAAACGCATAAAAATACAAAAGAAACCCCTCAAGCTATAATGCTAGATATTGAGTATAAGCATAGAGAACCACAAATAAGATTATTCCCTATTGCAGAAAGAACAAATTACTAATCATGAACAAGGCCAGAAGAGAATGAATGTATCCTAGTTGCGAGGCCACAAATTAGATTATTCCCTATTGCAGGAAAGAACAAATTACTTAATCATAAACCAAGGCCAAGAAGAGAATGAATGTATCATGGGCCCTTCCATCTCGCTACAATAATTAAGAAGCTCTGACATCGCGGGTTCTCTAAGATGACCGTGGTGAAGAGAGGTGAAAGATAAATCAAGGTGTAATCTAGTTAATCCACCGATGCTGGATTTTCTAGCTACCGGTTCAGTGGAAAGAATTTCCAATACCGACATCCAAGGAGAAAGCCTTGGTTTAACTAATTGTCTCCATGTGACAACCGCCACCGAAGATAGATGTGAGATCTTTAAGAGCTTACCGTGGGTCCCTGAACTCGACCTAATCCAGGTAAAGAAAGAAGATCGATGGCGAATCCCCGTTTAGCCGCTGATCCGCCCGCCTTCCTTAGTTGGGTATTTCAAGAAAAACAAAAATGAATTTTCTATTTCCGTAAATTTTTGAACTTTAAAGGTTATGTTTTATGCCTCTTCAATTTTAATGGTTTGACTATGCCACGGCACAACAACTGAGCCGGCCGAGACACCAAAATAACCGGGCCGCTCTGACGGGCGGACATTACATCTCGCCAAGCCGACGGCGCACGTAATCGACGCCACTCGCTTTATAATAATAGATTTTATGAGTTATGCATATGCTATTGATCTTTAGTAAAAAGCCTAATTTCAAACAAGCTAAAAATTACATCTAGAGATGGCATCAATAAGTTGTATCATAGTTTTCAAGGTTATAAATACCTTGGCCCCTCGACTCAAAAAACATTACATCTGAGATAATAAGTTTTTTTTTTTGAAGGGCGTGGAGACACTTTTATTGACAAGAACAAAGGCGCATATCACGCAATGCACGACCGGGACTAAACCGTAGTGGATACGCTTTACCCAAACTGGGCACAAACACCTGCCTATGCATAAGAAGAACAACGCGTAATATAAATCCGCCAAATTTTCTTTTTTTTATTATCCGCTAGAGATGAGCAACGCTAAGCTTTAGTGATCTTCGCCGAAGAAGAATGAAGAATCACGATCGAGATGTGTGCACCTTTGAAAATACACAAACGCCGCCCGCCGGATAGACCACAAAATCCAACTAGAAGCAAGATGAAATGCTCACTTTATGCAAGTTAAAACAAAGGGGATACTGTAAGTAATACAAATGACATGGTCTAGGGTTTAGCTTTAAGCTTGGAAGGAATGCATACCGTGAATTTTACATCTTGATGGGTGTGATACTCATTATCCTCGTCTTTTCCGGAACTTGTCCATGTTGAGTGAAGCAGATTGCAAAGCAATAATAATAGGGCAAGATGTGGAGGATCATAAACTACTGAAATGATGATCATATCACCAACAAATTGAAACTTCCGATAAGTCCAATTTCGAGGAAGCAAGTCCTTGAAAACTTTTTAGACACCAACACCCAAGCTAAGTTGGTTTCATCCAATTTCCAAACACTAATTCCACCATCTAGTCCTGGGAAGTCGACTATAATATGCGCATCTTTGTAACTAAGATACGCTTGGGGACTTTTGTATGGAAAATTTGGAAAGCCGATTTGTTTAACATACTCAGGCATGGAAAATGGACCAGAATTCAAGGTCGAGCAACAGGATGAAGCCAGGTAACTCGTTGGGTCGTCGATATTTCCAGGTAAAACGTTTTGCCATGCCCCTAATCTGGAGTCATACCCTAAACATGCTTCCACTACGAAAATCGTGTAGCGCCCAGAAACAGGATCCCGTTTCATCACGAATCTGATATCATAACCATTTTGTGATATGGTAACAGGGGGAAGTTTTTTCCAAGCGTTTGTCAAGGGATTGCCCACAATCAGCTCGATTTTATAAGGATTCTTGCTTAGGAGTCGCCCACAAATCAGACCATGCGAGCCACACACTATGTCGCATCCGGTCGGTGGCATGAACGGCATATAGGTAAGTCGTTTTGATATGCATGTGGAAGGGCACCATAATTTTCTGTAGATTTCTGATTGGTTTTGAACATCCAACACGGCCCAGACCTCATCTTTCTTCATGTCATGAACCACGGCCCACATCTCATCTTTCTGCAGGTTATGAAATTCAGACGAGCCTACAGCATCATTCCAGGATTTACAAACACATTTTACTTTGAACAGATCTGTGACACTAAGCTTTGCTAATATCTGGAGTACCAAGTTGCTGCCTATTAAACACTCAAAATCCCCGCAACAGCCTCCATCTTGCTCATACGTGCTCATCGCTAGATGAGACTTCGCATTCTGCAGGTTCTGTTTTTATAAGCGTGCCTCAAGCATAGCCTTTTCTACTTTTAAGCCTTTCTAAACCTTTCTAAGGTATGACGGAAATAGAAAGGCATACTCAGGTAACCCTATGTTACGTTAGAACTTCCCTTCTTGACTCAGAAGGCATCTTCAATGTCTGCTTCTTTCTTTGGTAAGATTTACGCTGCTGAAAGTTGTGGACGCTGTTTGTATTCTTTCTCAAAGTTTGTCATCATTACACTAGTCAAAATTTTACGAGGCCCATAAATTGGTGTCCATTTGTTGCATGTGGCTAGGTAGATGATACTATAGGTGGTGGAGATCTCTTCTCGAACTTTTTAATGCTTGGATATGCCTTAGTAAGATCTTCTTGACAAATGTTACCTGAAAAGTTTAGTCATCTCTTTTCTACTGAATTATTGGAAAAATTCTTATTCATCTATTGACTCCCTCTGTGGTTCCACCACGAAACAAAGAACAAAGCATGGACTGTGAAACGTTAAAACTCACAGTCAATAATTTATAGCATTGAATGGACTTGCTAGTCATGCCAATTAACTATGCGACTGCGTGATGAAAGCAAATATATTATCCATTTCATCAAAATTCATGACCTTACCACCATAAATCTTAAGTTTGTCGTCTTAAGATGTACTGACTTTGAAGGTGGCTTTCTAGATGATTGCTCTTCAAGGGCTCTGTAATAATCTAAAATAGTCTCAAATGTCTCACGGTTATATGCTAAATGGAGTTCTAAATTATGAGCTGCTTTTCTTGGCTGAAGTAGTATGGGCATGACGGTATCAATGTTACACACATTCTTTTCCAGTTCTGAATCTATATGGGAGCTTCTTTTCTAGGCTGAAGTAGTATAGGCACAATGATGTCAATGTTCTCCTTCCGTTTAATCTATATGGGACAGTAATAAAAGTGGATTAATTGAACATTCTTTGTACAGAAAATAGAAAACATGGAGGAAAAGCATGGGGTAAAGTTCTTCTCTACCTATTAAGATTAAGATGATAGTATAACAAACTTCAAGATTGCTGTTTGTTAGAACATTTAGTTATGGTAATCAAGATGGATATGTAGTAAGCATAAAGTGGAGACTTGCACTTCATGGCTGTGTAGAAATTGGTAAATTGGCATGTGTTTGGCATTGAAGTAGTACCTGCATGTCCTCTCACTACCTTCTACAGCCAATGACATTCGATAATCTACAGCTAACATTAGCAAAATCGACAAAATCTTACCCTTGCATCTGCTGTGCTCTGGCATTGCGTATGTAGTAATGAGGGAAGTTCGTCGAAGAGGATCCAATTCAAGCACATGCCTGAGAATCTGACTGTGAGTGTTGAGTGTGATCCTATTAGGTTTCACCTCATGTGCTTGTATATTTTGAAACAATTCAAAACCATCTTACTCATACTATGGCATGCAGGTCAGGGTCTGCAGCCGTTTCTTGTTTTGTACACTAACTTGCTTCTTGTTTTGCTCTAACTACTGTTTTCTTTCACGTACTCAGACTTTTGGCAGCCTGGAATGTTGGAAAAGGACATTTTGCCATCTGTAGCAGCAGCTGAGTAAACTATATAGGCATTTAGTTTCATTTGCTCGTCTTGTATAGAGTTTGCAAATATTCAGAGACACCCATAAGGAGCTGACCCCTTAAAGTTGCCATCACTGCTGAGTGGAGGTTCCCTTTCTGTTGGATTATGATGTTATGAAATGGAATATGAGCTGAACATGGCTTTCTCTTGATCATCAGAAGAATTCTAATTCATCAACTAATGGTTTAGACACGGGTTGGATCATATTTAAACATCCCCTATGTCATGGTTAAATTCTGCTCTTCAATGCGCTAAAGATCGCTAGTATAGTTGATATCCTGATTCACAATGTGTTGAAGTGAAATTGATTGCATCTATGTTATGATTTTGCATCATATCATAGATTTGGAGACTATCCTCGAATTGAAGCTATTCTTGTTTGCATATGAATCTCTTATGGGGAGGAATTTTTTTTGGCCTTCGTTTTTTTATTGAAAGTGGGGTGAATATTTTATCCCTTTTTTTTTTTGCTAAATTAAAGGAATTTATCATTCATTACTTGCATAGGATCTCTTATTACTTGCATAGGATCTCTTATGCAGTGATCAACTTATAAGGGTAGGGTCTATATTTTTTTTAAGGGCAAATTTTGATGTGCCTTTATTCGTGCATAGCAAATTTTAGTATACCTTTAAGTGCACAATTCAAATTGCCCTTTCTTTTAACTAGGATCACAAAAAGAAAAGCTTATTTTAAGCAAAAAGGACATACTTTACTAGTACTTAGTATCATTTACAATATAGAATAGAATAGAAATTAATGTCCCTTGTGCCCTCAGGCCCCTGGACTTGTGTAGCATGGGCGAGCTCCTTGAAAGGGCGCTACTAGCACATCACGCTGATTCAATGTAGCCTTTTTTGAAGGCTTACTTTTCCTATTATTACCCGGCACTTCGCTTTTACACGGCCGTGGCCGTCGCGGTGATGTGTCGATTATCAATCGCTTTTAAGGCGAACAATTTGCGTGGGGTTTATGAGACGCCTCTTTGGGTTCATATTACAAGCCCTCTCTTTTCTCAGGTACTTTCTGTGTCGATCATCATTCTCCGGATTGCGTGCGCCATATCTCTCATTGATTTGTCCTTGTCATCGAGAATGTGTGGTTGTCCCCCATCTTATATTTACGTATCTGTCTCGATGTCTCCTTATATTGCGCTCATTAATCATGTGGTTCTCATCCTCCACTTCCCGATCAATGTCATGCAGTGCATATAGGTACTCCTTTTCTATTCCCCTCCACGCACGCCCTTTTCAATTCTTAGATCATGACTCCCCATCCTGAATCTAGCCAGGATGTCTCTTCCCGACGCCTTTCCTAGCAGGTCATCTCGGTACATCACGGTGTCCTATCAATTGCGGATTGAAGACTGTCATTAGCCAGATTGTCTTGGGTCCTGTGTGTTTTTGCAGCCATGCTCTTGTAGCTCTGCCGGCCCATTCTTTATTCCATTGTCCCTCGTTTATTAGGTCACTCAGATTCAATCCCATTTCTCTGGTCCAGCTTGCTTTCTCTGGTCCATATACTTAACTGAAGTATGAAGCCCCGAAAGTATCAAGCAAACTACCAAAGTTCTATGATCTGCCTATTTTTGTCATTTTTTTATTCCTTGTATAAATGGATATCGAATCTACATCTTCCATCTCTTTTAGACTATTCAGTGACACAAACATCAACATGTTCAAACCCTTGAAGTTTAACATCAGCTTGTATCCTCATCTTTGATGCAATCTTAGGAACATATTCTACTGTAGCACACACCATAACAAAAATAATATTCTATAAAAAGTAGTAGAATAATTGATTAGCCAACTCGACAGATTTTGCTGGAACCCGAATGGAAAATTGACAGACGAGAGCTTGCTCTCATGTACATGATTGTTAGATTTTTACTACTCATTTTTCCTTCTTCGTCAAATAAATGACAACCACATTCATTAATTTTAGTCAATCATTTGAGTTGAGGGATACTAGTTTAATTTACTGACTCTCTGCAATACATATCCAAGTATTTTTTGATAAAACCCAATAGTCGATAAGATAGTAAGTATAACAAACACAAATAAATATTAAGTATAAAATTATATTTAGAGAAGGTCCTTACCAAGAGGATTCATTAACAAAATATTAAGGTTTTTTCAAATTGATGCCCACAGCCACCATTTGTAAAATCCATAGCAATACGCATTATGCTGAACGTAATTTGGTAAAATCATTTCTTATCACAATTACATGGCTAGATAAATGACTTCCAACGTCAAACCTCAAAGTAAGGCCTTCGCTTTCCATTTCTTGGTGCAGGGCATTTACACTAGAAAATTCAACTAAATGCAACTCAAGACACAAATTAGAATCCTCACTACGTGCAAAATCCATCACATCCACGTTGCCGCAGAAGTATATAACGCTTCTCACAATAATGTCCACAAGCAATTTGTTCTTAACACTCAATTTGCTAGCGAGTCAAAATATCATGCATGGAATCGAAAAGTTTTAAACCGATGCCTTGCTCGAATTGCTTGTTGCGGTTCAATTTTTGCATGATGCATTGCCATATTACGCTCACAAAGATTTTGCGAACAAGTATTGTATTTTCCATAAATTTACGTATGGGAAAGCCCAGTATTGCAACTTGGTCGACAACGGTAACTATAATATCTAGTTCATGTTGAAGCCATTCCTATGGAAGAGCAAAATCATGATTGTGGTTAAGACCCTTTTTCCTACTAACAGTCCCTTTCGACATTGAAGCCCTGCCACATGGAATTTGTTTTGCAGAGGAGGTGCTACTTGGATAACTTAGAATACGACACATTTGCTTAGCATTTTTTCATCGAATATATTTTCTCTATTCACAAAAATAGATGTAGTGGCCATTATGAAACATACAGGAGGGAAAGCAGGGCTTGAAAGATAAACAAGGCGCTAAGGATGAACAAATAGTTGGGCATATGATCCAAAATTTTTTGGCCCCCACCCATTTTTTGATCCAAAATGACCACATCTCAATTGATAAACTAGCGGAGAATTACAAACTAACTAATTTAACCACAACTTTAATCTGGCAAAACAATTTGACAATGCTTTAAGAACACACGAGACAAAGTAATAACTTTCAATGCTCTCCCTCAAGTGTTGAAAAAAACCCGGCGGGCTTCATAGTCCGGTAGAGTAAAGCTTGACACAAAAACAAACATGTGTTTGATGTACATGTGTTTGCAATGAGGGGTTAAAATATGATATCCAACTTCGAGAGCGGCTGGAATATCCCCATTGCAATAAGGGAAGATTTTAGGCCAGGAGATGACATCTACTAAAGTGCTAATGCTTTTTCCTCAATTCATTTGAAGTCTATGGACAAATCCTTCTCTCTTTTTGGGTCTACAATCTCCCCATGCCGAAGTTAACGGTGAACTTTGCCCATCATGATTCTCACATGTGGAGGGGGCCAGCCCCATTCAGGGACATTCCTTATGAGGTTTGCAAATTGTTCTCTGCATTACCACGTTTGAGTCCGTGCGGATAGCGCTTTGGGTTTAGCAACAAAAAGCAAAAAGTGCTCAAACTAAGGTTTGTGGTGATGTATCAATGAGATCATCTTTGCCACTTCCGTTTGTTTCCTTCGGGACATATGAAAATTCACTTCTCTTAGAATAAAATGATCTTGACATCTAGAAGAAGATCTAGCGAAGGAAAGGATTGACCTCTAATTGATCCGAATAGAACTTATTGAATGATCCACAGGTATTCTTTATTAATATGAGCATCAAAACCTAATACTTCTAAAACTAGTTCCGCGTGAGTAGGCGGACAAAGGACTACACGCATTACCAAGCTTATTGTTAGGCGATATTACGCTACTCTGAGAGCTTGTAAAATATAGCTTCTCATGCGCCATTAGCTTCAAGCTATTTATCGTGCACAGGAATTGAATTGAATTCAAGCTATTGAATTTTTTTTTTTTTTGGTTGAGTCGAGGGATATACCATCAAATTTAAACCATGATTGTTGGTTGTCGGGGAATAGGTATAGCCCAAATGGGGGGTTTTGGGGGGTTTTGGGGTGGAGGGTGGAGGGGCATGTAGGTATGCCCGAGTCACCCCCCCATGGAGCCATTTGGGGCAACGAGGGGCAATTATACATGCCATTTGGGGTAAAGAGAGCCACCCTTCATGGCAAGGATGTTGATCATTGAATGTAGCAAGCAACAGATAAATCTGTGGTGCCATCTATTGAACTTCCAATCATATCTTTGGGGTTGAATAATAACATTGGTGAAGCAGTAGGTGCATTTATGCAGTTGCCAAAGAAGGATGTAAGATGGTTGAGGCTTGTATGCTACAAACATATGTATGATACATGTGTACTACTCACGTGAATCACACACCTGTAGAAGGTCTACAAATCTATTCATGTATCTTAAAAATATATGTATGATACATGGGTGTCATACCTGTGTACCCTAACACATGCAGGAGGTGTATGATATCGAGTAAATATGTTTTCTAAATATTTCATCGTGTACACAATATATGTATGATATAGGGATACTGTACACGTGTATACAACCCCTGCATAAGGTCTAAAAAAGAATTCCAGTTTACTAAAAATTTTCCCATTATAATGAAATTGTGCTTATATAGTTAGTGGCTCAACATTTGTTCTGTTAACTCTGTGCTAATAATATTTCTTTGTAGTGGTATGCATACCGATATTCAATAACTCTATTGCATGTTAGAGGATCTATAAACTGAGATATCATGCTTCAAATATTGTTTCACACTCAATTTATAAACAAATTTTGGGAGTTTTACATTGAAATAATGGCAATAGCCTATAAATTTCAGCCCATGCAGCTACAATTCTACAATTGTGATCCATTCTTAGAATGCTTAGCCACATCAAAAATTTAGGTTAGATACATCACGCTCTAGGATACAGATCCTTAGCTTTTTATTTGAAGGAGATTAAATATAGTCATTACACAGAATTTAGGGATAATATATCACAAGGGTTAATATTATTGAGCAATAAATATAAGAAACTATCTAGCAATATGAACAAAAGGAATCTAAGGACATGCTAATTTTGATAAGCCCCCTCTTTCTAAACTTCATATTCTTTGAATTTTTCCAATATGTAGCAAAATAACATGGGGTTCTAGGGGGATTTGATATGGATGTAAAAATAACAATTCCTGAAACCATAGACCATATATCCCTAAAACAACCGGATAAGTTGTTATAAAAAAACATAGATTCAAGATAAAAAATAATCGTGTTAGCTCACTGGGTATATTGGTTAAAGTAGTCTTAGTTAGGACATTGAATTATTTTGGTAGAGGTTCGAGCTCCCGTATTTCATATTCTAAAAGCTTAGGCGAACTCGTATAGAGGTTCGATATTCCCTCAAAACCTTAGGCAAAATCGTATTTCATATTTTAAAATTATAGGCGCCTCCAATCATAAATGACTATAAACGAAACAAGAGGTGCCCAGGGGCCCCAATATACGATCTGGGTCGTAGGATCGACGAATCCGACGATTGTGGTAGTGCATGGTGCACCTCGTTTAGAATATGTAGCAAACTAAACATGAAAGAGGGCTTAGTGAAGAGAAACATTTACGAAGGTCTTGGTTTTGCACAGGTGCTTGGAGACTGCCATTCTTTCACTTCAAGTATCATGGCATGGGATTATGCCATTGCCCCCAAAAAAAAAAAATGCAAGATCTAGTCACGAGATTTGGAATTTTGGGTTTGGTTTATGTTGTCTTTTTCTCTCTTCCTTTGCTATTTGTTCATCATTTGCCATGAGTTCTTATTAAGATTTTTTTCTTGGTGTATTTTATTGGGGGTGCGACTATTTGTGATGTTCCACATATTTATCGCCTTTTAAGTATAAATACATGACATGTCACTATGAATAATTAATGGCACATTAATTATTCATAAGCTAAGGTTAACTATGTTAATAATCTTCTTATATTATAAAAGTTATTACGTAAGTGTTGGACCCGACCCTAATTTAGGCGGCTAAGGATTAGATCGGCGATCCAAAAATAACCAAAACAAAGCGTTTGGCTTTCACGGTTTTGGTGACCATCGATATAGCCTAAACGACATCGACTCTCTAACATAGACTTCCGAACCCTCGGTGGAGGTTTTTATTTAGGCTACGGAAAATGATGGATGTGTGTTTTTTTTCGGCATGGCCGGGGGCCTATCACTCTGCTTGCCAAAGTCGTGAAGAAAAGCTCAAGTGGAGCTCTACAACCTGGATAATTAGTTATTGAAAGCCGGTCGACCGTCGTATTTTTAATTTTAATTTAAGGTCAATCACTGCTTGCTAAAGTCGTGAAGAAAGCTCAAGTGGAGCTCTATTTGGATGGATAGTGTAAGTAGTTTTTTATCGGTTATTTTAGAAAGCCAAGGGATCCCATCAAGGAGGTGCCATTATCCATTTCTTTGCTATCGATTAAAACCTGTTCTCAAAAAATAACTTCGAGTTTTTATTCTTGGATCTTGCGGTCATAAAGCCTTTAAAGAAGCCAGAGGAAATATTCTAAATTTGGAGGAAAAACTTACAAATATATCACTATTCCAATGAATAGAACTTCAGTTTTTTCTTGATGCAAAATATCGCATGTAGCTTGCTTAAATTTTATGATATTCTTAATATTTGGCTATAGCTTTTGTGCGTTTGGGCCTTTGAGTAGGAGCTTATTCTTTATCTTTTTTTGTCTAGGGTTGAGAAGCTTCCCTTCTCGCGGCAAAAATGGTGTGCATCGAACGGCGGCAGAGTGAATGATCTGGCGGCAATGCGAGCTGCAATCTCGCGTGCCTTCACGAAATACCGGATGAAATACTATTTCTATCATATTCTTTCATGGCCTCTTTGCGTGGTTGCGAGGGATTATAACAAAAATTGTTGGCTATGTCCTTGCTAAGATGGAAGAAGAAAAGCCGCAGTGTCATGGGCACATAACCTCTTTGGTTGTGCTTAGAGCATACCGGAAATTAGGTCGGCGGCTACTAAACATGGCCTTGTATGAAGCAGGGCTATGCAAGATGTTTTTTGGGGCTGAGTATCTATCTCTTCATGTGAGAAAAAGCAAACCGTCTTTGCATTTCATTTTACACTAAGACCTTGTGGTACGAAATTAATGATATTGAGGCTAAATATTATGCTTGGGCGGTGAGGATGCTTATGATATGAGAAAATGTTTAAGACTAAAATGCGGAAAAAGTGCTCTTCTTGTTGTTACGAGGTTAAGGCGAGGTTAAAGCGGATGTTAAGCGGAGAGGCGTGATGGAAAAGGCAAGAAGGATGCGAAAAAAAGAGCATTTGAGCAAGGAAGCTAAGGAATCGATGGTGGAGGTGGGGGGGGGAGAGACATGAAAGCGAGGTCTAGCTAGTACAAGAGAGGGGAAAATATGAAACGACTAGAGTTGGATAAAGCATGGTATTTAAATGAAGCATCGTTTCGGTCAATAGTTTGACCATTTTGCAATGCTTGATAATTGGTGACTTTTAACTCGATATGCTTAAATTACCAATATTCTTGATTTTGAAATTCCATTCATCTTTGTTTTGACCATATACGGGCTTAAGCGATATTAGGTTCCAGTTTTGTTGGTTTATAAAGTGGTCAATAGTATATTTAAATGCGGCATTGTTGCGATCAATAGTTCCACCCTTTTAATGATGCCTGATGGTGCCTTTTAAACTAATATATGCTTTTTATTACCATTGCATTTTTAATGTTAATCCGTTTTGAAATTCCATTCGTGTTGTTTTGATTATATAGACTTACTCATTAGCTTCAAATCCCGTGGTTTATAAAATGACATCTCATTTTATATCGACTTTTTGTGAAATTTGAAGTGAATACTATAGAATATATAAAGATTGCCAAAGCTTAGTTCTGTATTCATGAGATCTTATTCATGGATTATTGCGATTCGTTCGAGATCGTGTAGATTTTTCTCGGAGCTAAATGTGGTTCTAACAAATCTAACAAGAGAGCATCTTGAAGGTGGGTGCTCAGGTGTGTTGAAGTCCTATGTTCAACACCTTAAAAAGCTACAAGGAGAGAGAAATTTACTTTGGGCGTTTTAAGAAATGTTCAAGACCCGGTCGAATAAACCTAGGCTAACCCTTTCTCTTGTGGATGTTTAGGAGGATTCACCCTCGACCGCCCTACATCTATGGCACTCATGATTTGGAACGATGGCTTTGGGTAGAAGTTCTTTGCTTAAAACTTGCTCTCACAAACATCGGTCGAGGCTCGAGGGCTTAGCCCGGAAAAAGACATGCAGACTCAAGCACAAGAAATGGAGCAAGTTGTGGATGTTGAGACCATTTGTGACGTTCCACATATTTATCGCCTTTTTAAGTATAAATATTGACGTCACTATGAATAATTAATGGCACATTATTTATTCATAAAGCTAAGGTTAGCTATATTAATAATTAAATTATAAAGGTGGAAACCTAACCTTAAACCCTAATTCAATTTAGGGCTTAATCTAATATTAAAGGGCCTAAAATACCAAATTAGTTAATATTAGCCAACCCTCGCTGCCACACCGCCCAAATCGATTGAAGGCAAGGGAGAGTTTAACTTGGAACCCAAATTGGGGTTTTACCCCCATTTCCCCAATTCCGAATTAGGAGCAAGTGGAGATGGAGGAGGAGGAGGCTGAGCCGGGCACCCTTGACCATCGACCAAGAGGAGCCGGGTCACCTTTGAGGGCTGGCCTTTCTGCCGTGGCGCCACCTTTGCCAAACAACGTGCATGTGGCTGAAGGCTGAGCACCAAATCCAAGGAAGATGGAAGCACCAAATGACAACGGGTCAGCGGGAACTTCGGTGGGTGGCTAGTATAGCTTGGGAATTCTAGGGGGCGCCCACATTGGGCACTTGTAGTGTGTATTTCTTACATTTTCTCTCGTGTTTTACTTGTAGGAACTAACCCTTGATTGTAAAGGTAAGTTCTCTTTATATTGAATCTGGGTTTGCTCTTAAAGGATGGATTGATAGTTCTTTGCATAGTATTACTGCGGAAATGGGGGAATTAAGGGGGGTAGAGACCTCTGAGCCATGATAGTAGGATGCTCCTAGGTAGATCCTGTACTTCCCATTAGTTACTGGCTTTGTGCACAAGAGCCCCCAGGGTCATAGATGCTATGGTGCTGGCTTAGCACCCGAACCAAGGAACACAGTGGTGAAGTGGAGGTGGGGTCTTGCACGAACATAAAAGGCTCACTTGGGACTCCTATAGCGAGCTAGACACGATGCTTGGGAGTCCGTAGGGGCGGGTATGGGTGACACTCCACAGGTGGGAAGGTGTGACCCGTATGGGGCACCTTGCACTGAGTAGATTTAGGGTGAGTAAATTAGATGCGGATCGCGAGGGGGATTTGTGTCGCACGTATTCTGCTTCGCCCATGGAGCCCTTTGTGATTACGGAAGGGGCGCTTGCGACGCCTCATCGGGCCCAGGGGCTTCGCAGACCACTGGTAGGCTCGGGGTGATGCCTCGAAACTGCGTCCCAGGAGGCTATAGCGCGCCATGGCGTGAAGTGACCCATCACACCAAAGTGTGCACGGGGCGGATGGGTGGACAACTCTAGCCAATGTTCTATGCCGATAGCGCCATGTCAAGATTGCATCTGTGATCTCTTGAGGCCCTAGCCCGAGTCGGTCGATCCTCCTTTGGAGTACGAGCAGGGGTAGAACCATGGGTTTGGGGTGTTTTCTTAGGTTTAGATGCATATTCTTTTGCGTTGGTATTTGGATGGATATGCCACCCTTAAATTGGTGGTTATTTATATGTGATTTATCTTTGTGCTAACCCTTGTATTCACACTTCCATGACGTAGGAGCCCATTGAAGCGCGTGGGCGACCCCTTATCGTGTCCTTCTTTGGGCATCATTATTATAGATGGCCGAAATGACCGGAAGGGGAGAACTGCTCATGGCGAGTTGGTCGCCATGGGAGGGGAAAGAATCCCGTATGTATCGTCAGGGTCGTATATGTTCGGGGGCGTCCACCGGTGGTATCGAGCCATGATTTTTGGTGGACGGATCATAGCACTGGCCATGTCAAACTCGTTAGATCGTTAGCTAGTGAGTGAGGATTTTGGAGTAGTATGAGATTTGGGTGGTGTAGTAGATGTCGTCATGATTGACTTAATTTGGTTTAAGTGGGATTAAGAGGGTGTGCGGTGCGAAACCCTAACCCTAAGTGGGGCGAGGGGTTTGCCGGGTTCTTTGCGACGGTGGCGACATCGGGTAGGGGGTGCCCCTAATTTAAAAAAAAAAAAAAAAACCCTAACCCTAAGTGGCGGGCGGGGGTACCAGGACGCTCACAGCCCTGGCAGCATGCTTAGGGGTAGGGGTGCCCGCCACCTTTAAAAAAAAAAAAAAAAAAAAAAATTATAATTCTTCCCCCCCCATTTCGAACCGTGACCTCCCACTTATAAACATGATCTCTCCATTTTGCCAACTCTATTGTTGTAATATGTATATGTTCTATCCTTTGTTATACACATCTAATAATCTGTTTTGCCTAGTTAAACATCCTTTTAGCAAAAGGTACGTGCGGGATTGAACCACGAGCTTACGCACCCAAGCCAACACCTTTACCAATGAGCCAACTTTCTTTTTATATGATATTTTATGTTTTATAAACTTTCTTATACATATCTAATGTTTTATTTCTAGACCACAACTCTTTTTTAAAAGAAAGGCATATTGTGGGATTGAACCCTTTGACCTCCTACAACCAAGTCGGCCCCTTACCAATGGGCTAAGTTCCTCTATCAGGAATATAATAGTTCTCATTTTATTTATAGTGGCTCACTTGTTTTCTATTTAAATTAGAAGACTACCTTCTATAGATCCATGTTGTGGAGGCAACAACTCATTTGAGCAAGCTCTCTTGCCATAGCCGCCAGAGTAGCGATCTTGCGATAGCCACTCTGAGTCAACCTCTCTCGCCATAGTCGTGGGATAAGCGTTAACCATATATAAAGCTAGTATCCCCTAGGAATAAACCGACCAAATGAAACGGCGTAATCTAGCAAGTCAGGCCAACTTGTTATGATAACATCAACTCACTTGGTGGGACTAATTCGAATTTAATTAATAACGACGGGGCAATTCTCTAGGATAGCGGCATGTGTTATATCCTTGGATATTCCTTAGCGGCGATAATAATATCCGGTTATCGGCGTTCCTCGACCTATATTTTTCTTTTGGTAGATGCCTTGATAACACAATTTCTTGGGCCTTGCCATGATTCAATCCATACTACATTCATATGCATTATATTAGACCTTATTGGCGTTATATAAGTAATGTTTTATAGACATAAGCGTAATTGCGTTGTCTCCCTCTAGTATCTAAACCTTGACTCGTCTCACTTCCTAGAGAAAGGATCTCTTCTCGCCCAACCAACTAGGGGTTTGCCATGCGACACCTTCTAGCTAGACCATGGGTAGCTTTAATCCTACCACCCTTCACTACTTTTTCTCAATGGTCATGTTCTTTTTGTGGACCATTTCCCGGACCACGATACATACCCGTAATGTCGTAATGAGTGCTTGTGTTTAGACCCCTACAATAGTGTTAACACCTTCATTCTAAATCAATCCGGCTACAAACTTTAGTATTATTTTGTGCCAAACCTCACCGCCTATATGGCGTGAATAATTATCTGCGCCACACTTGGTCATCAACCGACCATGGCCTACCCTCTTAAAGGGGGTTCTTCCATTGTAAGGGTCCAATGACATCCAACTATTGTTGGCTATCCTCCTTCTAGGATATCTATCTTCTAGGATATCTAGATATGATCAGGGCAAAAGTATTTCCAACCATTATTTTAATGCCTAAGCGTCACGAAGTCCATAAAATGAACTTACATATTCCAAGGGATTATGTGACTATCCCGAAGGACAATACCACACAAGACCTCATAGCTAGGCCTCCTCTATCCGAGATCTTGTCTTCAAGTCTCGAGGGTTCCTCATATGTCCTCATGGATATTTGCCAACATGGCATGACGTATAAATGCTATCTACCTATCTATTTAATTATTAAAATGTCTTTGGTAAATTCAATTCACCATCTTGTCCTAGGACATGGAAGTCTTCTTCCTTAAGTCATACATCAAATCTTTAAAGAGTTTTTCAGCTCTTGCTGCCTTTCGCATAAGTATATCTTAGCATGTTAGCAAAGGATTACCCTTCATGTTAGACAATAACCTTTCTACTCGATTGCTAAACATCTTTAATAAGGGTCCTCGATGTTGAAGCCCTTACGCTGCTACAAGCACGTACACAACTCACCGCTTTGTTGTGACCTTTACTCGATAGAGTCACCAATCCAATTACTCCTTTACGTATTCATCAATCGTCTTGTGGCTTCTAAGCCGCTATTATATGTTCCCTATATTGTTGACCCACCTATCATTTGGGGTTATGATTCAACGTTGTTCTACATCCTCCAAATGTTAGTTATTACATTTTTCTGTCATGATGTTATGTTGTTGTTACGGCATTCTAAATGACTTGGCATCCTCATTTAAGCCATAGTCATGGCCTAAGAGCGGGTGAGCCTTCTCGTACTAATCCTAAATTACACAGAGTCATCAAGGTGTCTACAGTATTTTATGAGTCTTCCTACAATACAGGCATTTGATATAACACGGACTTGTATCCATGTTCGAGGTCCTATATATCCTAACTTACACCTCCATGTAACCCATGCTGGTCACCTCGGTCTGATCCGGCTATGGATCATAATGGGAAAGCTAGTTTTAGGTGTCTACATTTTAACTTTTAGCATGTAACTCCTATTTGATACCTATCGGAATTGTACTATTGTACTATTCAACCCCCTCATCTTGAGCTTCATTCTATTGGCCGTTGACATTTATTTCACCGCCAACTCACATCTACCTTAACCCTTCGCCAAGAACTTTGGGATACACTCGTCTTTCTCTCCTTGTGTAAGCCATCAGATTACCTCTCTGATGTTTATCGTATGTGTACATGCTATGTACATAATAACAAACATATCCTCATCCCACAATGCTAGAGCTCTGCTCAACTTAGCTGAAATGTAACCTTTGTGGTTCTTATGAGGGTGGCTGTACCCACCTACTTCCCAAATGGTAGGGCCATCCTCATGTCGCAAGGCTAAGCAACACGTGACCTGCCCATGTATAGAGGTTCTTGATGGCCCGAATTTTCGGTTTTATCTTATCTACATCAATTTACCTTTTGTTATTCGGTGATGTTTGATATGGACGCCGGTCCTTAAACCTTCTTATGATAAGTATATCAAATGCACCTTGGTGCTTAAACTCTTCCATGTTTTAAGCTTTTCATGCTATTACCTTTGGAAATAAGGAATTACCTTCCTTTTTATGTATACTTTCTTTCTCTTGGGTTTTCGATTTAGTCATTTGTTTGACTAACCCCCAATCTTGAGGGCGGCATTATTTCTAAGAGGGAGAATGTGACATTCCAATGTTTTATGGTATCATTGTAAATAAGGTGACACGTCACCCAATAAAGGTACGCCACCATGGAGTATCTTAACCTAAGGTTGGACCTAAAAGGGATGAATTTAAACTTATGGTACTTTAACCCCGTTACATAAACTATAATTTTCCCATGGGATTATGCCATAGTTCCAAAGGTTTCTACCATAGTCCAAGGCCTTTTCTAAAGGTTCGTTGGAGTTAATTTTCGTTTCGCCATGTTTTGTCACACCTAACCTATTTTTCTGAAGTTAGCATGTCAACCTCAACTTTTGATCCCTTTGAATGTTGTCGTCTTTGGCTCCCTCATAATGAAGCGGAGGCACTAAAACCTCTGGTCTTCTAATAGGAAACCCAATGTTTCCATCTTAGTTAGTGGCAGCCATATATGATTGTCCAATTCATTTACCCTCTTAAGGGTTTCAAAGTCATAATCTCTAACGGTCTATCGCATGAAAGGCAACGGATCCTCCGACCTCTACTTCGTACCTACAATTGTTTCCCGAGTAGGGTAACTCTTAGGATATATTTTTCTTGGTCTATAATCTCACCCCTTCAGAGCTATACCTGTCTTGATTTTTATCGGGACATGGAATTTCTATCGATTGCCCTCTTCTCGGTTATCCCTAAAGATGTAATCACCAAAGTCAGTCGGACTCCTTCTTCTCTTCTATCAAGGGGACACGATTTGATACATCTTTTATTCCCAAAACAAATAAATGCTCGGCTTATAACGTTGAAGTAATTCATTCATATCTCGAACCTTTGAGTAGTTAACCTCTCATTATCAGTTATTCCAATGGATTTCCAACCATCCTCGGGATGTTCTTCAATGTGACGCCACTTGGTATATGCTAGACTTACTCTAGCTATTCTCATTGATTTAAACTCTTTCATCTCCCTTAGTAATAGCTTGAGTACATATCTCAGTGTGGACCATACCTTAACCCAATATCTTAGTATATAAGCATATCATTATGCTTCTTACATAAACATTGTCACGTAACATGCCACCAGCCTTGTATCAGTATTCTACCATCTTCCAATATGACATACATCGGATGTCTGTCGACATCCTTGATATCCTCGTGAGTGTAGTATTTGATACTACCAAGTCCTTCCAACATCCAAGACCGCTACGTTGTTATTATATGATATAGTAACATGTGTGCACCAACCCCAAGTCTACACTCATATGTAACTTCGTTGACATAGGCATCTAGTTATATTCCTACTTGCGGCCAACTTATTTCCTCAACTTGGTTATCTGGTACCCTAGACATGTCTCTAGTCTTAGTTTGCCTTGGTCCTCAACCTCTAGTCATAACTTCCACACGGGCAAATGCCATCTTAAGTTCCTTGTGGACATGTTTGATCTCAGTATAAGAACTCTTATCTTCATTACTTAAGTATTCATATGGAATGTGAACTAAAAAAGTTCTAGTATATATCCTATCTTCTTTTAGTTATGTTTTTCTATTAAATGGTCCTAGTACACACATATACCAACGCGGAGTTACTCCTTGGAATATACACACCATACCAAGTCGGACTACATCCTCCTTGGTGAGATGTTCATTGGGAGCCTACCTTGTTCATACTCTAGACTTAGGTATATTCAACGTTCTATATTCGAAACGTTGTTTACAACAACTTTCAAGCACCTCTTGTCTCCCACTTGTCGTGTGGGTACATTACTTACCTTCCTAATGTATCATTAGTTGAAGGTCAACTTTCCTTCATAGTGCGGCTTCACCAAAGATCCAACATACCACGCGGTTTTTAGATGCTTGTGCCTATTCCTCCCAATTGTCCTCTTCTCTTGACCTTATGTGCAAACTACGTTCCACATTATTGTCGATCTCTTATTCGCATCTCCATGTTCCCGGCGGACATCGGATGTGTCCATTTCCTTAATTTATATCCTTCAGTAATGGTCATGCATTTGACCAACGTCATGGCGTATCCAAGTGACTATGTCGTCATCTTATTCATGCACCCCTTGCATTGTTATTGCACACCTGGGAACACCAATCTTCTTACGAAACGTAACGTATCGTAATTTTATAATCAGTAGTTTATGGATCCACATCCTCATACAACATTATTCTCGACCTTTCATGAGTCATACCTCCATTCAAGTGGCAATAGCTATAAAATGTCGAAACCTACACTTGAAGTGGTCTTCCTTTCGTGAGCTGGGTACTTATAATTCAGATCCACCTTAGCCTAGTACCTCTCTAACGTGGTCGATGGTAGATAATCATAAACCACTTCCATCGGATATATGGTGCTATATCCGGTCTCCTTCTACGTGGAATGGCAATATCCATCATTATATAATAGCCTCAAAGCGGGACCGGGCATGTCTTCCCAGGACACACCATAGTCACAAATCGTCCTTCCGCGTGATCTGAGGATTGGATTGCATAGTATATGCCATTTGCCGATTACGTCGAATGTATCCGTGAGATGTACCTATAAATATAAGAGTGTCCGTATGTGTGACAAATTTACTTAAAATAATAATAATATGAATAAGTAATTCAAAGGCGCATCGATGAATATAACCTATGGTTAAGATAGACTAGAATAGAGTGAGTATGGAAAACATTAAAGATAATTAAAAGGAACTATTTAAACACATAATCAAACATAACAAAAGGAGATAATTATGTATGTCTTACACAAGCTTACGAGAGAATAATCGAGACTTAGATTATCTTAGAAGGTTAGGACTAGTAATGGATGAAGAGAGCGTGTGCACGTAGTTCATATTAGAGTAGAGGGGTAAAATGTCAAATGCATTTCAAGACGATAAAATTGTATTAAAGGGTAAGTCTAAATGTGAGGGGCATGTCAAATACCGAGGATAGGACCTTATAAGTTGTCAAAACTATAATAACATAGGAAAACAAAAGTCTGACACAAAATTAAATTAAGCTACCGTAGTAATTAAATGGATTTAAAAGTTTACGGAGAATATAATACATATACACGAAGTTAATATCATTAGAATCACTTTCTACTAAACGGTCGCGAGCTTAATAACTCAGTATCATAATATAAGAACAAATAGAAGTTGCTTGTATCCGTACACGTCCATAATACATAATCAATTACGTGTGTATAGAAACAATGAATTCACAATTAGCCATACTCTGAATAGAATACAATAGAAAACAGTGAGACTTCCACACACCTTGACTGTAATGATCAGGTCTAATCTATACCTCTACCTTCTATATCCCAGACTTATAAATTGCACATTACAAGTCATTTCAAACTTAATCACTTTGAGCGTGACAAAGTCTGGCAGTGTGATCTATAATCTCACGCTATCTCTTTAAGGAGGGAGACTTCTCCCAATGCGATGTATATGGGCCACGGCAAAGAGTAGTCTTGATCCGGAGGACTGACATCACTTTTAAGGTGGGAGAATGTGACGTTTCCACATATTTATACGCCTTTTTAAGTATAAATCGTGACCGTCACTATGAATAATTAATGGCACATTAATTATTCATAAGCTAAGGTTAGCTATGTTAATAATTAAATTATAAAGGTGGAAACCTAACCTTAAACCCTAATTCGAATTTAGGGCTTAATCTAATATTAAAAAGGGCCTAAAATACCAAATTAGTTAATATTAGCCAACCCGAGCTGCCACCGCCCAAATCGATTGGGCAAGGGAGAGTTACTAACTTGGAACCCAAATTGGGGTTTTGCACCCCCATTTCCCCAATTCGAATTAGGAGCAAGTGGAGATGGAGGAGGAGGAAGCAACGTGCACCCTTAAACAAATCGACCAAGAGGAGCCGAAGGTCACCTTTGAGGGAGCCGGCCTTGCTTGAGCGCCGCTTGCCAAGCACGCATACTGTGTAGCTGAAGCCGAGCACCAAATCCAAGGAAGATGGAAGCACCAAATGACAAGGTCAGCGGGAACTTCGGTGGGTGGCTAGTATAGCTTGGGAATTCTAGGGTAGCCCTGTTGGGCACTTGTAGTGTGTATTTCTTCTGTTCTCTCCACGTGTTTTACTTGTAGGAACTAACCCTTGATTGTAAAGGTAAGTTCTCTTTATATTCTGAACTGGGTTTGCTCTTAAAAGGATGGATTGATAGTTCTTTGCATAGTATTACTCGAAATGGGGAATTAGGGGGGGTAGAGACCTGCGGGCCATGATAGTAGGATGCTCCTAGGTAGATCCCCTGTACTTCCCATTAGTTGCGCGCTCAGGGCACAAGAGCCCACCGGGTCATAGATCTTTATGGTACCGCTTAGCACCGGACAAGGAACACGGTGGTGAAGTGGAGGTGGGGTCTTGCCACGAACATAAAAGGCTCTGGGACTCCTATAGCGAAGCTAGACACGATGGCCGGTCGCGTAGAGGGCGGGTATGGGTCCACACTCCAGGTGGGGAAGGTGTGACCTGTATGGGGCACCTTTGCACTGAGTAGATTTAGGGTGAGTAATTCGGATGCGGGGGGTCGCTGATGCGGCACGTATTCTCTAGCTTCGCCCATGGAGCCATCGTGATTACGGAAGGGGCGGCCCGACCACGCCTCATCCGGACCGGGCTTCATGAACCACGGGAGTAGGTAAATAGAAGATGCCCTCGAGGGTCTCCGAAGGCTATAGCGACGCCATAGCGTGAATTGACCCATCCGCAAAGTGTGCAGCGGGGAGGGGCGGATGGAGTGGACAACCCTAGCCAATGTTCTATGCCAGCCCAACGCCATGTCAAGATTACGTCTGGCCGATCTCTTGAGGCCTAGCCGTCGGTCGATCCTCACCGGAGTCTCGGGCTGGGGTAGAACCATGGGTTTGGGGTGTTTTCTTGGGGTTTAGATGCATATTCTTTGCCGTTGGTATTTGGATGGATATGCCACCCTTCGTGGTGGTTATTTATATGTGATTTATCGCCGTGTGCTAACCCTTGTATTCACGCTTCCATGACGTAGGAGCCCCATTGAAGGCGTGGGCGAATGACCCCTTCGTGTCCTTCTTTTCGGGCATCGTATTATAGATGGCGAAATAGAATAGGAGGGAGCCACGCTCATGGCGAGTTGGTCGCCATGGGAGGAAAGTCCTCGTGATGTATATCGTCAGAAATTGGTATATATTCGAGGCGTCACACCATTGCGGCGTTCTTTGAGACGGTGTGACAATGAGAAGACTTTTTCGGAAGGTAAGAGAATTCATGAGCACCTTGCAAAGATAGGTTTAAACCCCAAATGTATATCTTGCAAATAATATAGTGCGGATGTATGGCAAGTCGCGGGCTGTAGATGAAGCTCGAGTTGTATTTGACAATATGCAAAAACGAAATTGTTTTTCTTGGAATATAATGCTGGCGGTTTATGCACAACAAGGGCTCCTTAGGAGGCGATTCAGGTGTTTGAGAAAATGCCTAGCCCAAATATAGTGTCATGGAATATTCTAGAAAAAAGGAGAACTTAGAGAAGCATTTAGGATCTTTTGTGATGCCACGTAAGAATGTGATTACGTGGACTACAATGATTTCAGCTTATTCGACAATGAGAAGACCTTATCGAGAAGGTAAGAGAATTCATGAGCACCTTTGCAAAGATAGGTTTAGGCGGCAATGTGTATCTTGCAAATAATATAAAGATGTATGGCAAGTGATGGGCTGTAGATGAAGTTCGAGTTGTATTTGACAATATGCAAAACGAAATTGTTTTTCTTGGAATATAATGTTTGGCGGTTTATGCACAACAAAGGGCTCCTTAAGGAGGCGATTCAGGTGTTTGAGAAAATGCCTAGCCCAAATATAGTGTCATGGAATTCTATGATTGCGGCTTATTCTAGAAAAGGAGAACTTAGAGAAGCATTTACCGGATCTTTAGACCGATGCCCGTAAGAATGTGGTTACGTGGACTACAATGATTTCAGCTTATTCGGGCATGGGCAACTGAATGAAGCTCTAAGCCTCTTCCATCAAATGCGTGAAAGGAATGTCATTTCTTGGAATTCCATGATTAGCTGCTTGCTATGTAGTTGGGATGGTGAAATAGGGTCCGCGAACTTTTCGGGCAAATGCCGGAGAAGAATGTATTTTCATGGAATATGATTATTGCAGCGTATTGCCACTTGGGTCAACTAGAAGATGCATTCAAAATATTCAAGGAAATGCACGAATGTAGTTTATTTTCTTATAATACCATGCTTTTGGTTATTGTCGGCATAATCGCCTTCTTGATGCTCGCGGTCTCTTTGAACAAATGCCGGTCGAAATGTTGTTTCTTGGAACACTATGACAACTGCTTATGGTCCGCAAGGCCAACTGAACCAGGCCCTTTATTTCTTTCAACATGCATGAGAAGGACATAGTGTCATGGAATGCCTTGCTCAAGGCTTATCTCTTGAATGGTTTTTAAAGAAGCCTAATCGCAATGCTTTCGAGAAAATGCCTTGCGGGGATGTCATTTGTTGGACTGTTATTTTGTCTGCTTATGCCCATTGGACTGTTATTTTGTTCCCTTATGCCCAAAGCGGGTTGCACTTGGGGGCGTTCCAACTCTTCGGGAGATGCCCGAACGGGACGAAGTTGCATTGTGATGATTTCAGCCTATATTGAAAATGGAAATCTTGAAGATGCAATGGGACTCTTTTCTCAAATGCTGAACTTGGGACATTGTTTCATGGAATATCATAAGACAATGAATTTGTCGGGTTATGTAATATGTAAATGCACCTTTCTAAGCTTAACTTAACCGAATTTGTCAAGTTCGTAGCCAATGTATTTGGCTAATTTGTAGTATGTAAATTCCTTACACATCAATGTGCCCACTTCTTGATTATGAAATAAAAAAGGCAATGTCGAAGAAAGGCAATGACAACAGACCCAACTTGAGTTCCCCAACTTATGCCCAAAGAACGCTGCAATTTGGCAAATCGATAAAAATATATAGATGGCCTAGATTTGGCTTACAAGTTATTTCGACGATCCAGATAGTCCATGGTCATCTTGCCCTTTCTTTTTCCTTTCTTTTTGTTCGAGCAACCCGTTTACACGGAGCCGATCACGTCTGGCTGCAATGCCAAGCTTCGGATTATGGTGGAAGCTAGCGAGCACATTGCAGATTTTGCTTGCTTTATTCATAGGTTTTTAATAAGGTATTCCGTTATTTTACTTTGAAGAGTGGATGATGGAAGTAGAAGCAGGGATAACGAAGACTGGCTTTGAAGATAGCAAATTGTTAATAAGTTCGCATGTGTGAGAAATGACTTCATATCAATAAAGACCACATATCCTTGACAGGTTCCCAACATTTGCCCAGCAACGCTGGGCACCATTACTAGTTAATCATTAAAGTGGAAACCTAACCCAAAACCCTAATTCGAATTTAGGGCTTAACCTAATATTAAAAAGGGCTAAAATATCAAATTAGTTAATATTAGCCTACCCAGAGTTGCCACCTGGCCCAAATCGATTAAGCAAGGGAGAGTTACTAACTTGGGACCCAAATTGGGGTTTTGTACCCCCATTTGCCCCAATTCGAATTGGGGGAGCTTGGTGGAGAAGGAGCTGCTGTTCCACCCTGTTCCAGTCGGAAGGATGGAGCACCCGAGCGATAGTGGACCTAGCTATGATCCCGGTTAGTATGTAGATAGCTTGGATTCCTAGATAGTCATAGGACTAACCCTTGTATGCTCAGAAGGTAGCTAGGATTAACCCTTGTATGAATAGATGTATGGTTAATCTCTATTTTATGTTCTATTCGAAGCTATGGATGGATGGATATATAAGGATAGCTTTCTTTCTGTTCCTCCTGTGTTGTATGGGTAAAAGGGGGTAGAGACCTAAAGGCCATCTAGAAGTAGAGGTGCTCTGGATAGAACCTTAAAACCCGGTAAATGCGGCAGTGCACAAGAGCCTACACCGGTTGTGGATGCTATGACGCGGGTTCGGCCCACCGGATAACGAAAGTATGAGGGTGAATGGGGATGGGGGTCTTGCCTAAGCGCGCTCACAGGGCTCCTATAGTGTGCTAGGCTTATAGCCGGATCCTTGTGTGTGGCGGGTATGGGTCCTGATACTCTCGGGCCTGAGGGCTGAGTCATAGATGGCCGCCCCGGGCTCGAACGAGTTGGTGAGTTGACCTTTAAATTTGGGGGAGTAAATCCGGTATGGATGGGGGTCCGTGGGGGGGCACGTGTTCTCTAGCACACCGGGAATCCGTCCATACTCGGGGAGAGGCTCCACCTGCCTCATCGGACGTGGGAGATGTAACCCGGAGTAGTCCAAAGGTGAATCCTTGGGATTAGCGTCTCTGGGAGGGCTACCGACACGTCATAGCATGATTCAGGCCATTCTGCAAAGTGTACTGGAGGGCGGATGGAGTGGACTACCCTAGCCATTGTCTTATGCCATTAGCGCCATGTTATACCTCTGTCTGCTTTGTTATCTTGAGGCCCCGGCCGTCGGCCGCCCCATAGAGTCTCGAACCAGGGTAGAGCCCTTAGTTATGGTGTATTTCCTTGTTATATTGGTATTCGGTTGTTAGTTATAGTGATGATGATGGGCCACCCTTCATTGGTGGTATATTATTTATTAGTATTGTTGCTAGGTGCTAACATGTATGTACGCTTCCGATATATAGGATTCCCATAGAAGGCGTGGGATGAATGACACCTCTCGTGTCCTTTACGGGACCTTGGCCATCACAAATGGTCCGGAAGTCAGGGCCGGAGGGCTTTCCGTGGTGATGGATTAAGCCATGGGGAGGAGAATTTCCCGTATTTATAATGATGGGAGCATCATTATGGATTGGGGCGTCCATGATAGTATCGAGCCATGATTTTGGTGGACGGATCATAATCGCCATATTCTAACTCGTTAGTCGATAGGTAGTACATGACTTTAATCTAGGATAAACTATTCCAACTCCATAGCTAGTATGTATGTTGACCTAGTTATGGGAGGATTAAGCTAGTTAGAAATTAAGATGTGAGTCCTTAGAATCAAGTACGTCAAGTTTTTAGAGAAAAAGAGGTCCCTTGTTTCCACGGGCCGTAACTTTCTCTAGGTAACTCGGATTGAGGTGATTTTTGCTCCAACGTGTCGGGCATGGTCCAAATACCCTAGAGACATCGTCATCCGCATCAAAATGGCAAAAAAATTGGCCGAAAGTCAACTCGGGCGCCGCTCACATTTCGACGCCTCAGAATTTCAGTAGAAACACGTATAATGTCACCGGCGCCCGACCGTATAAAATGTGTATTTCTGCCGTATAAAAAGTTTCATATTTTTTATATACCTATTTTTTTGATGCCTCGACCCAGATTTGAACCCATAACCTCTTAACTCCAACCTTAAGTGCTTACCACCACACCAAGCTCTCTTGAATGTAATATATATGTTTCACACACATAGTGTACTCTATTTCTCTGTATACTAACTTGTATATAAAAGTATATTACGAGAACTTGAACCCTTCACCTCCCACCACCCAACCAAACCCTTTACGAACAGGGTAAGCCTCTTTTTAGTTAATATGATGGTCTCTTGTTATACTTAACCAATAGTATCTCTGTTTCTCTAGAAAGACTCTTGTCTACCATCACTCTTTCCTAAACCAATGCTGTGGTGGCAACAACTCCGCCAGACTTGTGCAGCCATGGTGAGCTAGGAATAACTTAAGGGTTATTATTATCACTGCGGAATGTTTCCGCAACCATATCGACATACGTTCACGTTGAGCGATGGAAGGAAATTCCTCGGAGTAAGATAGAAACTTCCAAGTTGGATTCTAATCCACTATTCACCTTGGATATTCTTTAGGCGACGATAATGATGTCCAGTTATAACGTTCCTAGACCTATAGCTTTAAATATTTTTTTCCTTTGGTGAGTGCCTTGATAACAAAATTTCTTCAGGCCTTGCCACGATTCAATCTATACTACATTCATATGCTTTATATTAGACCTTATTCAATGTTATATATTAAGGGTTAAGTGATATTTTATAGACATAATTATAATTAACGTTGTCTCTCTCTATAAGTTTGCTGCGCTCCTTCTGGGTCCCATAGGCTGATTGGTCTCAGTGGACGATAAAAAAACTATTCTATTCTATTCTATTCTAGTGTCCAAACCTTGACTCGTCTCATTTCCCTAAGAAAGGATCTCTTTTCGTCCAACTAACTAGGGACTGCCATGCAGCACCCCTCTAGACCATGGGTTTGGATTTCTTTGATCCTACCACCCTTCAATATTCTTCTCATTGGTCGTGTTCTTTTTATGGATCACTTCCCCCAGATCATGATACATACTCTGTAATACGTAGTGAGTGCTTGTGTTAGAACCCCACAACAATGTCAGCACTTTATTCTACTTAATCCCGGGTACAAACTTTAGTATTATCTTGTGCCAAACTTCACCGTCTATATGGCTGTGATTAATTATCTGCGCCATGCGCCTGCCAAATTGACAGCAGCCTACCCTCTTTTGGGGTTTTTCCACCGTAAGAGTCCAATGGCACCCAACCATTGTTGACTAGTCACCTCCTTCTAGAGTATCTAAATATGGGGCAAAGTATTTCCAAGCATTATTTTAGTGCCTAATCGTCCTTAAGTTCCACAAATGAACTTACATATTCCAAGGGATTATATGAATATCCCAAAGGACAGTACCACCCAAAGACCTCTCAAAATAGGCTCCTCTATTAAGAGACCTTGTGTTCAAGTCTCTAGGGGTCCGTCATATGTCCTCATGGACGCTGCCAATGTGGCATGATGTATAATACTATCTAACTATCTATCTAACAAGGTTCTTGGTGAATTCAATTCACCAGGTCGTCCTAGGATATGGAAGTCTTCTTCCCTAAGCCATGCACCAAATCTTTGAATAAGCTTTTCAGCTCTTGCTGCCTTTCAAGCTAGAAATCTATCTTTGCATAATAGGAAAGGCCACCCTTCAAGTCATGCCATTCATCCAACGATCCTGAAGGTAATAACCTTCCTATCTAGGTTGCTAAATATCATTAATAAGGGTCCTTCATTCCTTCTCTTCTTCAATATGTTTTCTACGACTATGGCCGATTTTCAGTATCCTGGCCCTTACATCTGCCGCAGCGTATACAAATCACCCTTTTGTTGTGACCTTTATTCAATAGAGTCACCAATCCAATTACTCCATTACGGATCCGTTAACCGTCTTGTGGCTTCTAAGCCGCTATTATATGCTCCCTATATTGTTAACCCACCTATCATTGGGGGTTATGATTCAACCTTGTCCTACATCCTAGAAATGTTAGTCATTATATTTCTCTGTCACGATGCTATGACCTTGTTGTGGCATTCCAAATGACTTGGCATCCTCATCTAAGCCATAATCATGGCCTAAGTTACCAAGTGAGCCTTCGTACAAATCGTAAATTACCTGGAGACATCAAGGTGCCTGCCTGGTATTTTGTAAGTTTTCCTACAATACCGACGTTTGATATAACCCGGGCTTGTAGCGATGTTCGAGCCCTGTATATTCTAACTTACACCTCCATGTAACCCATGGCGTTTACCTCTGCCTGATTCGGGTATGGATCATGTGATAAAGTTAGTCTTGGGTGTCTATGCAAGACACATTCGAACTTCTAGCAGGTAACCGCCATTCGCTACCTATCCTGGAATTGAACTATTGTACTATTCAACCCCACCATCTTCAGCTTCATTCTATTGGCCGTTGACATTTATTTCAACTGCCAACTACCACATCATACCCTAGCATGCAACGGATTGACGGTCCTTTGTACATTTCGAACATATCTCCAGACCCTTTCATCGGTATCTTTGGGGTACACTCGTCTTTCTCTCCCCATGTCCCCACTTAGATTACCTTTCCAAGATGTTTATTGTATATGTACATCGTATGTACCTAATAAACATATATCCTCATCCCACAATGCTAGAGCTCTGCTCTAACTTAGCTAAAGTGTAACCTTGGTAGTTCTTTTAAACAAAACCCATTGCCTATGTACCTTTATGATGTGGCTACGCCACCTACTTCCCAAATGGACAGAGGCCAACTCTATGTTGGACTTGTATATGCTGCCTATATTTTGATAGGGTCTCTAGCTATTTTAACCATTCCTTTAGCGCCTTAACTTTAACCCCGTACATAAACTATGATTCCCCCACGGGATTATACCATAATCCCGAAAGCTACTACCCCACATGATCAGCTTTTCTAAAGGCTTCTTACACTAAAGATCCTTTGTGTCCTCAATATCAACCATGCTTAGTCACAATTAACCTATTTTTATTAAGTTATCATGTCAACTTCAACTTTTGATCACTTCAAATGTTGTCGTCCTTGGCTCCCTCATAATGAGATGGAGGCATTGAAATCTCTCGATCTCATAATAGGAAAACCCCTATGTTCGAATCTAGCCTTAAAGTCATAATCTATAAGAGGTCTATGCCTCAAGGCAATGGACCCTCCAGTTTCTACTTTAGTGTTTACAATTGTTCCATGAGAGCAGTAACTCTGAGGATATATGGACTACTGGTCTATATAATCTCACCCCTTCTGCTCTATACACCTCATCTTGATTTTTATCGGGACTTGGAATTGCTATATATTGCCCTCTTCTCGGTTATCCCTAAAGGTATAGTCGCCAAAGTCGTCGTACTCCTTTTCTTCCATCAGGGGGATGCGATATTTTACTCATCTTTTTATTCCCGAAACAGAATAAATGCTCTCAGCTTATAACGCTGAAGTAATTCATTGGTATCTAGAACCTTTGAGTAGTTAAGCTCTCATTATCGGTTATTCCAACACCGTTCCAACCATCCTCGGGATGTTTTTGAATGTAACATCACCGTGTATATGCTAGACTTACTCCGCTATTCTCAATCGACTTAAACTCTTCTTATCCCCTTAAGCATTTAACGATCTAAGATAGTAAACTCTAACCATTAGGATAGCTTGAATGCGTATCTCTGCTAAATCATACCTTAACCCAATATCTTTGTATATAAGCATATCATTATGCTTATTCTTTAAACATTGTCAAGTAATATTTCACTCGCCATATCACAATCGATATCCCCACTACTGTAGTATTTGATACTACTAAATCCTTCCGACATCCAAAACCACTACGTTGTTATTATGTGCTATAGTAACATGTGTGCACCGATCCTAAGTCTAGACTAATATGTAACTCGTTGACATAGCCACCTAGCTATGTTCATGCTTCCCGCAATTGTATTTCCTCAACTCCTTTAGCTTGTACTATATATATGCTGTAGGTTTGACACCACACTTTCTAGACTCTCTAGCCTTAGCTGCCTTGGTCCTCAAGCGCTCGTCACAAATTCCACAGGGAAAGATGCCACCCTAAGTCCTAGTGGACATGTTTAACGTCTAGTATAAGAACTCTTTATCTTCATTACTTTCGTATCCATATAGAATGTGAACTAAAAGTTCTATTATACACCCTTTCTTTTTCTTGTTATGTTTTACCATTAAAGGGTCCTAGTATGCATATACCAACACGGAGCTACTCCTCGATATACACACACGATACCAAGTCCAGAGCACATTCTCCCTGGTGAGATGTTCATTGGGCACCTACCTTGTCCATGCTCCAGACTTTGGTCTATTCAAAGTATCCCTCCAAACTCTCTATATTTGAAACGTTGTTTACAACAACTCTCAAGCTCCTCTTCTCTCACACTTGTCATGTGGGTACACAACTTAGCATACCTTGCAGCTTTTAGATGGTTGCGCCCGCTCCTACCAATTGTCGCCTTCTTCTTGACCTTATGTGGGAAACTACGTGCTCCACACTATTGTCCGTAAAAGCCGTTACCACCAAGATCTCGATGCTCCCAGCTTGTTGCAGATATAAGATGTGTCCATTTCCTTAATTTATATCATGCATAATCGTCATGCATTTGACCCACGTCATTAAGCGTACCCACATGGCTACATGGTCTTCTTGGTCGTCTATAATCTTGCATCTTTATTTCACGCCTCAGAAACATCAATCTCCTTACGAAACACAATGTATGTGTAATTTTATAATCTATAGTTTATGGACCAACATCCTCATATGACATTATTCTATACCTTCACCATCATTGTCGAAACCTACACTTCTAAAGTGATCCCCCTTTCATAAGCTGGGTACTTATAATCCATATTCCACCTTAGTATAGTACCTCTTTAACATGGTCTATGGTAGATAATCATAAATCACTTCTTCATCAGATATATGGTGCTACATCCAGTCTCCTTCTACGTTGAATGGCAATATATATGCCGCATGATAAATCAATCCTCGTAATTATTACGACCAATGTTTCAATCAGATAACAAACATCGTCATACCCATTTTCTCGAGTATCCATCCAAAATAAGGATACCTTACCACTCCGTATTCCCAACGTGCCGCACTTCTACTTCAAGCAAGCAGGGAAAAAATTAAGCATACTATATATTTTTCCATAAAAAATGGTTTGGCTATTTTTCAAAATTTTACAGTATTTTATGATATACATTTGGCTAAAGTTATTATTATCATTTACATTTATATGTATTTGGACTTGGCGAAACTTTTGAATTAAGTACTATAGACTTTCACTTAGCTATTTTTTCTAACTGGAAAATGCAGAAAATGTAAATTTTGTAGCTCTAGATATATTGTACTACAATTACAAATAATAATTAACAATCAAGGAACGTACAATAATATAAAAAACTTTTAACAGAAACTCCCAACATAGCTTATAGCATCAATAGTCTGAACTACATTTAATGCAATGACATCTTCTAGATATACTGATCAAGTTGCACTTATTTCTAACCCTTAAAGGAAGATGTTATGCAACCAACTCGGGCATCTACAAGGATATTAGCCATCTTTTACAATTCATTTTTGAAGATTCATATATGGTATATGTAATAAAAATTTATAGTTTGAAAAACTAGTATCATTGATGATGGTAGGTGGGGATGTGTAAAAGTCTACAATAAGAATTCATTTTTGTTGGCTATTAATGATTTAATATGGTAATTATTATAATATAAAGAAAGGCTAATTCCTTTTTCTTTAGGGAAAAGGGGGAAAATAGTTTGGCTAATCCGAAAAAAATAATGGAGTACTTGTTTTAACTATGGCTATTTTTTATTTTTTTAAAAGAAATCTCCGTTCATAAAATTCGCCGCAAAAATTGTCTAGACCCCCTAAAAAATCGCCATTTGGCTATTAATAGCCACTAATTTTTTCCATGCAAGCAAGAGTCTAGAACCTGCTCAGCCATCACTATATAACAGGCTCAGGAAGGACCAGGCATGTTTTCATAAATGATCAAGAACGTGTGTCTCAAATTAAAGTATATAGGTAAAAAAATGTCAGATACAGTACAATATATAATTGTATTAAAGGGTAAGTATAAATGTGAGGGGCATGTAAAATACTGACGATAGTAATATACGAGTTGTTAAAACTGTAACGAAATAAGAAAACAAAATTTAGATACAAAAATTAAATTAGGGCTCACTATAATAAAACAAACTGTAAGGTGAAGGGAAAATATAACAAACATATAGACATAGCTTAATAGCATTAGGATGAGTTGTAGTACGATAGAATTACACCTGTCTACTATATTAAAAAGAACAAATTGAACTTCTTTATATCTATACCCGTTTATAATATATAGTCAGTTACATATATGAGGACAAATAAGGAACTCAAAATTAGGTATACTGTGAAAACAGTGAGACCTCCACAAATCTGGACTACTCACTTTTGATGGTCCTAAACGATGATCATGTCTGATTTATACCTTTATCTTTTATATCCCAGAATTATAAATTGCACGTTACAAGTCATTTCAAACTTGATCACTTTGAACATGACAAAGTCTGTGTGACTTATAATCTCACGCTATCTCTTAAGGAGGGGAGACTTCCTTCCAATGTACGATGTATTGCCCTGCAACAAGAATCGTCTTCATGCTGAGGACAACATCATTTTTAAGGTGGGGAGAATGTGGCGTTCCACATATTTATACGCCTTTTTAAGTATAAATACATGACACCTCACTATGAATAATTTAATGGCACATTAATTATTCATAAGCTAAGGCTAGCTATGTTAATAATTAATCATTAAAATGGAAACCTAACCCAAAACCCTAATTCGAATTTAGGGCTTAACCTAATATTAAAAAGGGCTAAAATATCAAATTAGTTCATATTAGCCAACCCAGAGTTGCCACCTGGTCCAAATCGATTGGGCAAGGGAGAGTTACTAACTTGGGACCCAAATTGGAGTTTTGTACCCCATTTGCCCCACCAATTGGGAGGGTTGGTGGAGTGAGGAGGCTGTTGTTCCACCCCTGTTCAGTAGGAAGGATGGAGCACCGGCGATAGTGGACCTAGCTATGATCTGGTTAGTATGTAGATAGCTTGGATTCCTAGATAGTCATAGGACTAACCCTTGTATGTCGAGGAAAGGTAGCTAGGATTAACCCTTGTATGAATAGATGTATGGTTAATCTCTATTTTATGTTCTATTGAAGTTATGGATTGATGGATGTATAAGGATAGCTTTCTTTCCTGTTCCTCTGTGTTGTATAGGTAAAAGGGTAGAGACCTAAAGGCCATCTAGAAGTAGAGATGCTCTGGATAGAACCCTTAAAACCCGTAAATGTGACACCATGCACAAGAGCCTACCCGGCCGTGGATGCTATGATGTGGTTCAAAGCCTGGATAACAGTATGAGGGTGAATCGAGGGTGGGGTCTTGCCCTAAGCGTGGCTCTGAGGACTCCTATAGTGTGCTAGGCTTATAGCCCGATCAACGTGTGGGGGCGGTATGGGTCTGACACTCTGCGGGCGGGCGTGGAGTCATAGATGGTAGATGCGGGATCGAGCGGGTTGGTGGTGACCTTTAGATTTAGGTAAATTAAGTCAGTGCAGGATCGCGAGTCGATTGAGGGTCCGCGTGTTCTCTAGCACACCCGAGGGATCCGTCATACTTGGGAGGAGGCCTCTGACACGCCTCATCGGACGGGGAGATGTAACCCGGAGTAGTCGAAGGGTGGATCCTTAAGGATTGCGTCTCAGGACTCTAAACGATCATAACATGATTGACCTATCTGCAAAATTATTGAAGGCGGATGGAGTGGACTACCATAGCCATTGTCTTATGCCGATGGCCATGTTATACCTCTGGCATTATCTTGAGGCCACGGCCAGAGTGATTAAGCCCCATGGAGTGCGAGTCGCGGGGTAGAGCCTTTAGTTGGGTGTATTTCCTTTGTTATATTGGTATTACATTAATTAGTTATATAGTGATGATGATGGGCAAACCCTTTGTGGTGGTATATTATTTATTAGTATTGTTGCTAGGTGCTAACATGTATATGCGCTTTAAGCTATATAGGATTCCATAGAAGGCATGGGACGAATGACACCTCAGGTGTCCTTCACCCGAATTTGGCCATCACAAATGGTCCGGTCCCGGACGGAGGGCCTTCAGGTGGTGATGGATTAAGCCATGGGAGAATTTCAGATATTTGCTGATGGGGAACATCGTATGGATTGGGGGCGCCACAGCCTCTGACATAGTTGCAGGCTTACTCAATTGAGATGGTCTGGTGGATGGGGGAGCCATGCTAAGCGTGCTTTATCTTTTATATTTGTACATGTGCGGATTTCACAACATTCTTATTGTTACCCACGATTTTTCCCCGAAAAACCTCACGTGAATCCATGGGGTAAATAATTCTCAGCAGACATTTTGTCTTGGGTCCCATAAGGAACATTGGATCTCTGTGGATGCTAAAAACCCTTCTATTCTATTCTATTCTATTCTATTCTATTCTATTCTATTCTATTCTATTCTATTCTATTCTATTCTATTCTATTCTATTCTATTTTGTCATCTCATTTTGTTTTCAAAAGAAACGGAGGAAACAAAGGCCAAATGGAGTAGAAAAACAAGCTGCCTTTCATCGATCTTCAAAGGACGTATGCTACTTTTGTAAAGTTTGAGGAAGAGTTTCCACTAAAAGAAGCATGCATTTAATTCAAGTCATTGGCAATAATTTTGTACTAAGTGTTTGCAAAGTTAATCACATGGTTATAATCAAACAAAATCACATTGACTTACGTTTGGATAGCATGAAGGTTGCCACTATTTTTGGTTCTATAATTGGGTGCATCAATAATGCAGCATTATGCATGCTTGACAGACCTTAAATGTCAACTTAGTTTGTTAAATGAAATAGAGAATATTATTGATGAAATAATATATTGACCAAGTTGTGAAATGTGGGCCCGTGTTATATAAGACTTAGGAGAGCATTCATTTTGGTCAGATCAGACTTCTTAAATCAATTATGTTCTCTCACATCATATTATGGTCTCCATCTATTATAGAATGATATTTCATCCGATGGATCCTTCTGGGGGCTTTCACGGCCTTGGTTCAATCCTTCCAGTATTATCACCTTAGAAGTTCCAGACTTCATATTTTCGGCATTTGCCATATTTTAATATCTACCTTTTTTCATTTTGTAAGTACATAATGCTTCAAACTCGTGTTTAGAGGCATTTTTTGTGCTTACACAAATGGATAAGATATATGCATTGTATAATTTTTGCTCTTGATTAATAAACTTTTGTCCCCTCCCCCACCCAAAAAAAAAAAAAAAAAAAAAAAAAGTATACAATTTATCTCCAATGTTTGAGTGTCAAAGTAACCCTTGCTAAAAGAATTTAGAAAAGATAAATGTTTTGCGGTATACATGTTAATCTCTTCTTTTTGTTAGGTTGGTGAAGTATCTGATATTTAGTCTAGAACTGACCATGTGTTATCTCACATGGAGATCTAGATCGAGCAGTTTGAAGATTTGATCGACCAACGGTGAAGATGACATGTCTTGACTTCAGCAAAATTTCATCTTGATCGTTGCTTCATTAAGGTCCTCAATCCAACAATGAAGGGTGAAAGGAAGGAAGGAAGGAAGGAAAGGTACTTTATAGATCCACGGAGACCAATGTCGGTCTATGGGACCCAATACAAAACTGAAGCAAGCCCAGTTCTTGCCGGATTAAAACCCAGCCAGAAGGGTTTTGAGGAAAAAGCGAGTAGCGTCGACTTTCAGCGACAAAGCCCCGTACTAATCATATAAAATGCGAAACATCAATATATCCTGATCATGCACCACCCGAAGTAGTGCCTAGTCGTGAACTGACCCAGTGAAGCCGAGTGACCCTCCTTGAGTCAATTACCTCCTCGATGTATGACCCAGAACGCGCGTCTTGGCCGGTGTGTTCATCGGCAAATGCAAGGAACCCCGCGTCCGTGATGTTAGAGTACTAAAGGAGGCCGATATCACGGCGGATCACGGTAGCGGTAGACCTTCTGGAAAGTGTGAGACTCATCCTCAATGGCACCGTTTAGCGGCGTGTGAGCTGTCTGGCCCGGAACTCCCCAATCCACAGATCTCGATCACGAAGATGGTGGGCTTTTGTGCGAATGGAGGCAATGATGCAGCTTTTTGAGGCGGTGGGAGCGAGGTAGAGGCTGTGGGCCACAGGGCTAGCTGGGGTTGATGTGCTCCTTGTAATAGAGCCATTTGGCCTGCTACAAACAATGGGATCGAGCTTTGCGAAACAAGCATCTAAATTACTCCGCTGGTACATCCCGCGATCGGCCCGGCTGCGCCCAATTTATGCCTTGCTCTATTACTCCTGCGCGTTATCTGGCGAACCGATCCTCTCTGCACCCTCAACGGGCCTAAAGCCATTTATGGACTCATAGCCCACGATGTAAGCCAGTCGCGGGGCCGAGCATACCCATAAGTAACCACTTCCGAAAATAGGCGATGTAATCTATCAAAGAAATTTTACCCGTGAAAGCGGCAAGAATCAGTTCTGTGAGAATCGGTGCGACGGTCATGGTGATAAGCTAATCATATAGCTTCTGCTGGTAGTATTTGATACGCGCGCTCATGGCTTTCCGGCTTCTTTATCCTGCATAGCGGGTGGCGCCTCAATGAAGCGGGAGGAACTTCCACCCTAGGTACCTTAGGTGCGTGGCGATCCCGCGAAATTTTACATCCCGATATGTGAGTCACGGGGAGGCATGGGGTGGCGATGAAGAAGGATATAAAGAACCACAGTGTAGTGGTCAATGGCGCATGTCTGTGCTTTGACAAAATGTCTAGGAGCATCAATTGAAATTTTACGCCAGCAAGTGGACAATGAGCCAACATCGTCATATAGATGGTAGCCCGGATGACACAGTGCAAAGGCGTATACCATCATACTCGATAAGCGGGCTCGCGGAAATCCCGATGTAGAGGGGAAAGGGGAGAAAGAGAAAGGGAAAAGAGAGGGAAAATGCAATCAGGACTAATACAAAAAAATGGCGGATTTTGCGGTTAAGCCGCCAGAAGGTTTAAAAAGCCATTGACAATCGGCCTGGCCGATAAGCTAATCATATAAAATCGCGAAACATCAATATATATCTGATCCTTACCACCCGTGAGTACTTCGTCGTGATGACGAGAGGCGAGAGGCAAAGGTGACTTTTCAGCGAGTCCGGTACCTCCACGGATGCTTAGCGGCCAGAACTGCGTCTTGACGGTGTGTTCTTGACAAATGCAAAAGAACCGCGTCCGGTAGTACTAAGGAAAGCGTATCGGCCGGATCGGTGAGCATTTGGGCAATAAAGAGTGTGAGACTCATCCTCAATGGCACCGTTTGGCGGCGGCGTGTGAGCTTTGTCTGGCGGGGCTCTGATCCACCTGCGCGTCTCGATCTTGAAGATGGTGGGCACTGTCGCGAATGGAGGCAATGAGTCTGCTTGCTTTCGAGGCGGTAGGAACCTTGATGGTAATGGGCCCAGACTGCTTTCACGGGGTTGATAATGCTCCTCGCCTTAATGGGCCATTTTGACCTGCTCTAGAACTGGCCGGTCCCAAGAGCTTGCCAAAGGAAATAAGCATCGATTGCCTCCAGCGGTTTGTCCGCGATCGACACATTGCGCCCATTTAATGTATACGATATCTGCGTTCCATCTGGCGAACAGTCTCTCTTACCCTCAAAGCGAATTTCGTACAACGGACTCATAGCCACGATTAAGCGGTCTGGGGGCCAGAGCATCACCCGCAGATAACTACGAAAATGACGATGTAATACATCAGAATTTGCCCATTTGGCGGCAAGAATCGATTTCTGCTGATGAGAATCGATAGGGGTAGAAGGTTTCTGAAGTGCGTGCAAAATGCTTATGCCTGCTCAAGTCATTCAGTGCGCCAAAGAGGCAATGGACCCCAAACCGACCCGTCTGAAGGACGAATCGACCGGTGCGAACGGTCATGTTGATGGCTTTAATCATATAAGCTGCTGGTGGTACGCATGGCATAAAGCGCACCGACTGTTTATCACCGCCAAAGCGGATAGAGCGCCTCAATGAAGCGAGGAGAACTCCACCTAGGTACTTGTAGGTGGAAGTGACTTCCACGGTAATCCCAGATATGTGAGTCACGAGGAGGCATGGGGTGGCGTGAAGAGGATAAAGTCCCTACGGTCTTGAGTCCAGTTAATGGCATGTAGCGACAAAAATATGTCCCAGGGCATCGAATTGAGGCGCGCATAACCGGGGTTAATGGGCGGCGGGTAACATCGTCCGCTATAGATAATTTGGCGGATGACACAGTGCAAAAACATTATCACCATCCATACTCGATGAAAGCGGAGACTCTGGCGATCAATGTAGAGGCCAAAAGTGTTAGGCGAGGGGCAACCTGCCGGACCAGATACCTCTTGGTGAATCTTGGCGGTGGTGCATCACATAAAACAACTCCGCCACAAAACTTGTATATGGCATTCTGCCGCGAGAGGCCAGGGAGCCAGGTTAATGAGTCTAAGCTGCAATGACTTTCCGGGGAGGAGAAAAGACAAAATGGAAGGAGAAAGAAAAAAAAGAGGAGAAATAGGATAAAATAAAAATAGAAAAAGGAAAGAAGAGGGGAAAAGAAAGAAAAAGTGAGGGAAGGGAAAAGCGGAAATGGGGAAGGAAAATGAAGGGAAATGGGAAGGAGAAAAAGGAGGCAAAATGGAAGGGGAAAAGGAAGGAAAAAGGAGAAAAAGCGTGGGAGAAAAGGGGAAGGAAAAGGGCATAGGAAAGAGAGAAAGGGAAAAAAAGGAAAAGAGAAAGGTGGGGGAGGAGGAAAAGGGAAGGGAAAAAGGCCATTGGGAAAAGGGAAAGGGAAAAGGGCAGCGAAGGAAAGGGAGGGGAAGGGGAGAAAAGAAAAAAGATAAAAGGAAAGGTGAAATGAAGTGAGGGAAGTAAAAAAAGAAAAATAAGGGAAAATGGGGAGTGGGAAAATGGAAAAGAATAGAATAGAATAGAATAGAATAGAATAGAATAGAATAGAATAGAGAGAAGGGAAAAGGGAGGAGAACGGGAAAAAGGGAAGCACGGGGATGGGCAAAAAGGAAAAGAGAAAAAATAAGAGTAAAACCCAAAAATAGAAAGGAGAGGGGAACAAAAAAGAGAAAAAGGGAAAAGGAAAATCGTGAATGGGTGGAAAAAGGAAAAGAGGAAAGGGAAAAGGAGAAAATGGGGAAAAATACAAAGAGAGACATGAAATAAAGAGAAAGGAAAGGGGAAAATAGAAAAAGAAAAACAGGAAAGGGAAAAAAGGGGAAAAGGTAAATGGAAGAAATGGGATAGTGGAAAAAGCTAAATGGGAAAATAGAAAAAGAAATGACAAAAAGAGGGGCAAAAAGAAAGAGGAAAAATTAGAATGGGAAGCCCGGAAAAGTGAAGAATAGAATAGAAACGGAGACGAACAAAATAGAATAGAAAGGGAAGGGAAAAGGCTAGGGAACTTTTGGAGGAGCTAGAAAATCTTGGAGTTAGATACTCTTAGTTGAGCAATCTTAAATATGTGAGTTAAATTTTAACAGATACTCAATATATCGTTTATGTTCACAAGTATGCCAATGATGTGGAGCTCGATTTAGTATAAAATAAAATGCACATGGGATGTGTTATAAAAGTACAACTTATAATATTGATCCTATTCGCACATGGGGAGAAGTGTCAACAATCATGGATATGAACCAAGGATAAAAATGAAAGCGAAAGATAATACAAGACCTGTTATTAGCTATGACAATGATGAAAACTATAGACGACCTGTTATTAGCTATGACAATGATGAAAACTACAGACGATATGGCATGAATTTATGCTACCTCTTGTAACATGGCGCAAGTTGCACTTATCAACTATATATATAAGCAACTACACAATTTCTTAAGAATAACAATTGGTTCTATAATTGCCACTATTTTTGGTTCTATAATTGGGAACCATCTTATTACAAGGTATATTGCATCAATAATGCAACATTATGCCTCACAGACCTAAATGTCAACCTAGTTTGTTAAATGAAATAGAGAACATTATTGATGAAATAATATGTTGTCCAAGTTGTGAAATGTGGGCCTGTGTCGTACGAGACTAAGCAAATAGGCAATAAGAAATGTTGAAGAGCATTCATTTTGGCCTGATTAGACTTCTCAAATCAATCACGTTCTCTCACGTCATATTATGGTGTCCATCTATTATGGAATGATATTTTATCCGGTGGATCCTCGTGGGGGTTTTCGTGGCCTTGAGTTTTTTTTCCCTGTTCTACTTCCTACATATTTGGTCCAATCCTTGCAGTATTATTACCTTAGAAATTCCAGACTTCATATTTTCGATATTTTCTATATTGTAATACCTATCTTTACATTTTGTAAGTACACAATGCTTCAGACTTGTGTTTAGAGGCATTTTCTGTGCTTATACAAATGTATGAGATAATAATACATTATGAAGTACATGTACATTAATAAACTTTTGTTACGTCCTTCCCAACCAAGAAAAAAGTATACAATTTATCTCTATTATTTGAGCATCAAAGTAACCCTTTCTAAAGAATTTAGAAAAGATAAATGGTTGCGGCAGCCGCGGCGCTAAAGTTATTGTATATATAAGTTAGTCTTCTTTTTTGTTAGGTAGGCTAGATTATGCAATGTTTAGCTTAGAACTAGAATAATATTGAACCATAATAAAATGCATATGGAATAATAGATTAAATCAAAACCTGAATCCTTTATCCGCTTTGCCACAATTCTTTCATTTGGTAAAGCCTGGTTCCTCTTGCCTGCAAAAAAGATGAGGAAGTCATAAGTATCCTCTAGAGACATAGTAGAAAAACAAAGCAGCAAATCTAGATTAGGATTCTTGAGGCGGTTGGAGTGGATCGCGATGGGATTCATCATGCCTTTTTTCTTCATTCCGGCTCGAAGATGTGAAAGTTTGGATCAACACACCATGGCGTGCCAGGTCCAAAGTGTTGGCGGCTTTTGTTGGCTCACAATATTTTTATTGTGTAGCGCAAAAATTCTTGTAGCCAGCACATGCTTCATTTTATAGCCACATTGCCAATCTGAGGACTTCTGATAAAACTAATTTATTTTGTTACAATCAGAAGAGAAATGCGTTAGAGTTACAACGAGGAAGGTCATTTTTTTGCCATCTCTGAAGCAATTTGGGTAGTAAAAATCTTACACCGCACATCTAGAATCCCAACTTGGAGTTGGGTACTAGATTACAAGATACGTAGAGTGGCAATCGATCTATGATAGATTGGATTGGCACGGATGGAATAGCTCTACGTTGAAGGCTAGATTCGTCGATCACTCTCGGCTGTGACCTTCTCTAAAAGCAACGACCCCAAGGATTGCAAGAAGCGAGAGAGCAAAGCATAGTCGATGTCGAGAAAGCAAAAGCTCCTTTGCTTTCTCTAAGAACAAGTCGTCCGGAAGCACCACGACCCTAAACACTAAATGGAGTGTTTGCATCTAGATGGATTGAAATTTTAATACAAAATCTAGACCATCTAATTTAGGGCCGCGATGCATTCTGGACTTCACCTTAAAACCTTATAGTATAGGATGGGCCTTCATATCCCAAAGTTGCCTCAGCACGTTCATGTTATGTTGATAATCTAGATAATGAAGGGACATACACATTCTGCCTATATTACATCACATCTTGACACCAAAGATAACAATAGCGGTTATGCAACAACACACTACATAAGGTATTCTACCGATTTAGGATGTTAGACCTAAATCATACCATTTATTCATCTTTGGCGATAGTAGGGGTGATTAATTTGTGCTGCAAGATAATGTTCTCCAACTCTGAAGCCAACCTTTTTATCAAACTTCTTTAATATTTTACGTATTCCAGTTGTGTTCAGTTCAAAAGATATAAGCATTAGGACTTCCCTGCCAATTTACCCATACAGGAAGAAGAAAGGAGACTAGAAGCTGGTCAACTCAAAGGAGCTTATTGTGAAGATAGCTTCTTCTTAATATAAATATTCCACCCGGTTAAGGTGAAACATAGCCATTACTTCAAAGATATCGGGAGTTTGTTGGGTTTTTCAGCTATTGTTACTTGCCTTTAATAATATACCTGTATATCTCTCACTATAGCACCAACAAAGTAAATGCATTCTCATTGTATCTCAAGAAGTTTGAACCAAGCCATAGCACTTCAATATGTAACAGCACTGCACTACGGGGCAAAACTACAAAGGCGAGGGATGTCCGGTATTATGTCGATAGAGAACCTTAAATTCCTAAAAGAAACAGATGTTTTGAATAAATGAGCAAGATCCCAATGCTAGAATCAAAGCTGTGAGAGAAGTAGACTCTTTACCTGAAATTTGAGTCTTGGCAATCTGGAATTTACAAATATGATATCCTTCCTCATCAGGAGGCTTGAGATCTTGAAATTTGGATGTTGGCCAAGTTTCACGAAATTGTGCATGTAACCAAAAGTGTGGAATTTGTGCTTCATGAATGAAGCTTCAAGTTATCTTTGAAGCTTACAAACCATTTTAGTGTTTCATTTTTATTGTTGTAAAGATAGGCATTTACATACTTTCGGCAACTATGAAACCGAGCTCCACAAATCCATGCTTTTAAACACTTCTGAACCAAAGGCTTCAAGTTTCAAGCCCGGTGTGGGAATTTGACCTGAAGAGGTGATAATAGCAAAATGTCAAAGGCAATCGTTTTGAAAAATGTGTCAAAGAGACTTTCTAGTTAGAAAATGTGTCAAAGAGACTTTTTTTGAAAATGTTAAAATATGTCATTTGACACACACCACAAAATATGATGTGTCAAAAAAATTTAAGCATATAAATCTTGCCAAAGGTTGCCAATAGGTTACATCATTTATGTTTATTCAATCAATAAGGTTTCTATATCCATATTCACTGGGAATTACATATCAGTTCCCTTCACATATGAAATATTTTGTTCAAACTTGAAGCCTTGTATAACAATTGATTATAGGATACAAAGAGCTCAAATGTCCAATGACATTAATTCTCCGCTTATTGGGGTCTCATTATCAAGCAATCTCTATGGGCAAGTTGATTGATAGCGGTGTCAAGAATGCGTCAATGAGCAACATAAACAAGAGGAAAAGTAGGATTATAATACTCCTAGAGTGTTAATGTTGAATCATTTCCATGACTTTTGGATTTAAATTTATTTCATAATTCTTTTGGTTAGAAATATAATAAGCATATTAACTTTGGCTTAATAAAGGATGTCAATGATATTCAAAATCGTCAAATGAGATGAACTTTTTAAAGTGTGTCAATTGACACATCCAATTCTAAGTGTGTCAATAGAAAACCCTTCATATAATTTAATTTCCACTGCTTGTTTCCAGCCATCTTAGACCCTAAACATTGTCTTTAGCCATCGTGAGAGAGAGTTGGATGAGCTTCGGTAAGACCATTATCGGTGGTCGGGGTTACATGACATGGCTCTTACAGTTCAATTTGAAGAATCAATCTATCAAAGTCCACCATAGCGAATTTCATCACGGTAGGAGGCGTAGAGTGGAAAGGAAAGAGCAGTCTTGCAGCGAGGCGAAACCGTCGGCCTCTTTATGTATGTAATATAAATAGCGCCAAAACCTAGCTTAATGGTTTTATTATGGTTAATTCCTTGCTTGGTAAAGGCGGAGATAAAAATGGAATACAAAGGTGTCTAGGTTAAAACCACATTTGAAACACCCCAAATATGTTTTTCTTAACCATTAAGTAGATTTTATGAAAAACTTAGTCAAAGGTCTCAAAACGCTGTTAAAAAGCCTAAAAGCATTTACCATTATAGCTAAAGTGGCGAACAGGAGGTGGCATGGCAGGCGCCCGGGAAGTAAAATGCATCGGCCAGCAGAAGCCCGATGGGTTGTTCGGTGTTGGGCAAAGTCAAAGGGGAACACTATAAACCAGCAGGTTGAAATTACAAATTTTCGGTTTGGTTAGTCGTCGTAGAATTTTCCGACAAATTTTCTTAAGATTTTCTATTAAGACAATAGAAATTTCAAATCTAAATATAATATATCCGACTAGTCAAATTAACCATAGGAAATTTATTTTCGATTGTGACCTAAAAAGTTTCCCCAATAGCGGGTTGTTCCCAAAAGGTCGGTATGGCTATTTCCTCCTTTCGCAAAATCGTTAGAGAATCGGATATAGGAAGAAAAGAAGTTATGTAGAAGCCCGTCGGCATTTTTTGAAGAAAACAATTCGCGAGGTACGACATGCAGCCACGGTCTTTAAAGGCTTAGGACAGGGTAAAAGCGTATACCATAAGGAAGATGAGTTAGATCTCGGAACCTATCGGATTATAGTAGCCCAGTCTTGAAGAAGAAGAAGAGCGACTTGGGGAAGCCCGATAGGAAATTCTGGCGGTGTAAAAGTGCGTGAGATCGGGCTTTGATAATATGAAAGGGTAGTGGTAGAGGGGATTTGATTCGAAGGGATGTAAAGTAGCGGTTATGTAACCAAAAGAGGTGGTGGTTTCAATAAAAGAGCAACGGATCCTGAGGCTGGAACCGTTTATCGCTTGAGGAAACCAACTTGGCGATCAAAGTTTCCTCACGAGAAGAAGATTCTACGAGGTTATTTTAGACTAACTTTTGGAAGTTTTAGTTTAAAAATACTTCAATACGGATTTGAGAAAATGGCCAAATATATAATGGTCTTATAAAGGGGCATATCTGCTTCAAGGTAGCGGGCTCCTGAAGCCTTTGTTTGATTTTTCTAGAACTTTGATATAGCCATTCTTTTAGGCATTACTACTAATCAAGGGCAAAAATGGTACATTTTGGTAAAATGATAAGCCAAGAAAAATAGCGTACCTTACGGCCTGCAATATCTAGAAATTATGTAAAGCTAATGTTTGCATGGTTTGAGCTGCCGGGTATGGTTTTCTTTCCCAGTAATGTTTGTTTTTCACGTGTAAAGTGTTCTAGCTTCAGGAAGGGATGTGTGGATCGATATTACAAGCTCAAGAATAGTGCAAAACTCTCAATAATACCAAGCGGTCTTGTTTGGTGCACTCCGGTGGACAGCCTTCTTAAGGAAACAAAAATTTCTTTAGGCATGATGCATTTTCTGATTTATAGTTCCAGTTTTTCCCCAAAAAAAACTAGTACTCTTCTAGTTACATAAACTGTAAGCTATGAGTGTAGAGACACAAATGTATTTTGCTGATTTTACTCTGTGTCCACTGGGTAGAAACATATTGAGGTCAAAAAATGTGAGAAGTGCAAAAACTTCGTTGTTTTGGATCATATCTATTACTGTTGACTATGTTTTTTCCATATAATTAAATGACAGTTTAATCCCTTTTTGGATATGGTTCGAGCAGTGCTTTGGGAGGCATTGTTAGGCTGAAAGTACTTCAGTAGTTTAACAACATAGATGGAATAATGCAGTGAAATAAGCAAATAGATATCCATGAGGGCGAAAAATAAGGGCAGATATAGAGGCAACCAAATATAAGTAAAAAATCAGGGAGATAAGGTGAAGAATGGCACCATATTATGTTTCTTGTATCTAAGAAAGAGGCGATATTATAGGAATGAAGGAGAAAAACACGTTGCCATGAATATGAAGATATATCCTCTTTTATCTCTTCTATTTTTTATTGTTAGTAAAGATAGGCATTTGCACAATAACTATAAATGAGCTCCACAAATCCCATCTGCCTGAAACATACGAGACTTAAGAGCTTCAAGTTTCCAGCCATCTTAGACCCTAAACATTGTACTGCTTTTTATCTCATCAACTGGCAGAGAGGATTGATTCGAGCTTCGGTAAGACCATTATCAGGTCAGGTTCTGTATGACATGGCTCTTAGTTCAGGCGAGATGATATCAAGTCCACCATAGCGAGGGATCTCATCTGGGTAAAGGAGGAGCTGTAGAATGGAAAGAGCAGTCATGAGAGCAGAGCCGTTGAAACCTCTTTTTTTTTTTTTTTCATTTTTCTTCTTTTTCTTGAAGCCCCTATTTTTCCTTCCGAAAAAACGTGTCACTTTTAGGAGGAGGTATCAACTATAAATATTCCAAAAGCATCTTGTCTATAATATTTATACATGTTAAGAAAGATAATACAACAATGATGAAAACTATAGACGACATGACATGACTTTAAACTACCTCTTGCAACATGGCACAAGTTGCTCTTGTCAAATAAGCAACTACACAAGTTTCTTCTTATTGATAAGATGGATTACAATAATCACAATAGGGTTATTATAAGCATGCATATTTTATAATGAGACAATATAGCACAACAAAAATGAAACAAATTGATCGTTAATCACTACGAGTAATTACTATATCCAAAACCTAACTTCAACAGGATTATCAACCTAAATTATCTGCCAAGCTCACATGGCCCAAGTTAAGGACCGTTAGTGATGTCAGCAGAGCCTAACCAAAACACAACCACTGGCTTTAGGGAAGCAAGCATGAAAACCCTATTGCTAACTTGCACATGAAGCAAGTAATACCTAATCTTAATCTAAGGAAGGAAGGAAGGAAGGTATTTTTATCGTCCACGGAGACCAATCGGTCTATGGGACCCAATACAAAAGTGAAGCAAGAGGATTACTACGGGATTAAAACCCAGCCCGTAGAAGTGTTTTTCGAGGAAAAACCGTCTTGACAATCAACTGTGACAAAAGCATTCCTAATATACAAAATGCAAAAAACACACAAATATGTACACTCATGCACCGCACCGTAGTGCACGATCGTGAGGCGTGGCGGGGCAAAGGTGGCGAGCTCGCGGATCAGTACCTCTGAATCTTCGCGACCCCGAGCGATGCGATGGTGTGTTCATCAGCACAAATGTAGGGGCAAAGTCCGACCATTACTAAGGGAGCATATCTGGCTGGATCGGCGAATCGGGCAACTTCTACGGAAAGTGTGAGACTCATCCTCAATAGCACCGTTTGGCAGCAGCCGAGCCTATCGTGCAATCCACACACCCGTCACCGATCACGAAGATGGTGGGCACTGTCGCGAGAATAAAAGGCAATGATGCACTTTTGAGGGCGAAGGCTGGGGCGAGGTAGAGCTGCGGGCCGAACTTCTTCTGAGGTTGATGTGCTCACTTGTAATGGGCGTTTTGACCTACTCTGAAGTCTTGCGGGGTTCGAGCTTGCCAAGAGCAGCGTCTAGAATCCCCGGTATCACGATAAACCTACGTGTCCTGCGCGTATTGTACGCGTTCCATCTGGCGACCAGCGATCTCTCTTACCCTCCAGCGGGCCCATTGCCCGCGGTAAGCGGTCGCGAGGAGGCAACTTTAGGCTGCGATGTTATCAGCGGTAGAAATAGGCGATAATGTGTCTATCAAGAAATTTTGGCGACAGAATCGGTTTCTGCCGCGAAATTGATATTAGGGGTGAAGGTTTCACCCAAGTGCAGTGCCAAAAATGCTATGCACTTTTGCTCCAAGTCATTCAGTGCGCCGAAGTGACCGGGCCCCAAACCTGGAAACCCGTGTCTGAGGAAGGACATGCTCGGGCGGTGCGAAATAGATGTGGCCGATGGCCCCAATCATAGAGGAAGCTGCTGATGGTACATTGTTGCATGGCGCTTGGCGGCTGCGGCTAACATCACCCACAAGCTTAGATAGCCTCCCATGGCGAGGAGGGAACTCCACCTTCTAGGTGGGCATGACCTCCACATCTTTGTCGCTGATATGTGAGTCACGGGAAGTGATGGGGAGTGGCGTGAAAGAGGATATGAGAACCACCACGGTCTTGGCGGGTTCAGCAGCGCATGCAGCGACGAGAATGTGTCACAGGGCATCGAGATGAAATGCATAACACGGGGTGTGGGCAGAAGAGTCAGCATAAAGTCGCATAGATGGTGGCGGATGACAGTGCAAAATTTGTATGCATCTCCCCGCCTTTCGATGGCGAGGGCTCTAGCGATCAATGTAGAGGCCAAAAGTGTTGGTGAGAGGGGCAGCCCTGCCCGGACGATACTCTTGGTGATGTCTTGGCCCGTCCCGGTTGCATCCTGCAAACAACTCATTACTTTTATTATGGCGGCGTGCCTGCGGGCGGCGGCAGCCCGGTTATTGGCGGTCTATTATAGCTTTTCGGGGGCAGAGTATCAAAAAGCCGAAGTACACACAAAGCAGCAATACAAGTCCTGCCAATGGTTCGGTGTCTTTAATCGATTACCCAGCGGTGTAAAGATATGGTCAATCGTTGAGTGGCGGGGTCAAAGCACCTTGTGTGAGGACTTCGCACATCTGTACCTCGCGGTAGTCCATTGCTGCTTTCGAGAATGCCGATATGATTTTGGCAAAATCTTCGGAAGCGATATGATAAAGATACGGTAATTGGCGGTTGATTGTGAGTTTTCCCGCCTTGTGAAGATAGGGACAACCGCTTGTGTGAAGTCCATTAATGGGGGAAAACCTTCACATCGCTGCCGTTGAAACGAGGGAGTAGTGAGGATGGAAGCACCGGCTTCTGCACCCATTTGAGTAATTGCTGGCACATACCATGGGGCCGAACATTGGCGTTTGCCGGGCCCTCCACAACATCCTCGCGAGAACCAATGGGGGCCATCGGCGGGGGTATGGGCATCATGGCGTCCTGGTGGGTCATAGAGGCTGGCGCAAGTAATGTTTCCCACTTGCGGGTGTGATGTCCCTGTAAGGTACAGGCTGGCCTTGAAAGCACTCTGCTTAAGGATTCGAGGATGAGTGTCGGCCCGGTAGAACATCTCCCGATGCGGCAAGGTACGCATGCTGTCTCCACCGGTGTGGCGATGCGTGTGGTGGCCGCCTGGCGGGTACACGGATCAATGTGGCGAAAATTTGGCGCTTCGTTCTTTACACAGCAATACGTAACCGTA